>LAPY01000880.1:78846-88913 GCA_000970635.1 Eragrostis tef | reverse complement strand
CCTGGCTGCGGATGCCGCTCCCGCCCTCCAACCCGGCCTACGCGGCCCTCGCCGACGCGCTCGCCAAGGCCGGGATGGCGCGGGAGTCCCTCCTCCTGCTCCGCCACATGCGCGCCGCCGGCGTCGCGCCCGACGAGGTGTCCATGAACACCTTCGTCCGCGTGCTCAAGGACGAGGGGCGCTACGCGGACGCGCTCGCCCTTTTCCGCGATTGGTGCGATGGCAGGTTCGAGGTTGACTTTATTGATCTTGACTGCAGCGCGGTTGATTCCGATGGTCCGACGCAGTTCTTGCTTGCTGAAATTCGCGATGACAAATTTCCTGATGCTGCTGGTGCTCCGGACCTGGATGGTGTTCCAAGGAAGCTGAAGCTTGTTGCGACATGTAACACAATGATTGATCTTTATGGGAAGGCTGGGAGGATGAAGGACGCCCTGGACATGTTTGTGGATATGCCGGCTCATGGGATCATGCCTGACACATATACGTTGAATACACTAATCAATGTATTTGGATTATCTGGCAATATCACACAAGCAGGGGCACTGTTTGCTAGCATGGTAGTTAGGGGTATCAGTCCTGACACTAAGACTTACAATGTGATGATGACAGTGTTTGCATCGATCGGTGATTTAGAGGGAGTTTTGAAATACTACTGTCAAATCGGGAAGGCAGGGTTATGTGCAGATGCTGTGAGCTATAGGATTGTGTTGCAGGCACTATGCAAGAGGAATATGGTGCAGGACGTTGAAGATGTGATTGAAGGGATTCTGAATTCTGGCAGTTTTGTTCCTGAGCAGTCACTGCCTGTTGTCATGAAGATGTATGTTGATCTAGGATTGCTTGATGAGGCAAATGCATTCTTTGAGAGGCACTGGAGAGGTAAAATGGTTTCATCCAAGAGCTATGCTGCCATCATGGATGCATTCACAGAGAAGGGTCTGTGGGAAGAGGCTGAGCATCTTTTCTACTCTGAAAGGGAAGATGGGGATAAGGACATTGTGGAATACAATGTCATGGTAAAGGCGTATGGTCGGGCAAAGCAATATGATAAAGTATCTTCTCTGATTGAAAGCATGAAAGAGTCTGGCATTCCACCAGACAAGTGCACATATAATTCCTCGATTCAAATGTTCTCTGTTGGTGGATTTCCACAGAGAGCCAAGCAGCTATTAGATGAAATGAAAGATGCAGGATTTGAAGCGAATTGTGAGACCTACTCTGCTGTTATTAGAAGCTATTCACGCCATTACCAGGTATCAGAGGCCGTAAATCTGTTCAGTGAAATGAAGGCCTCCGGTGTTGAGCCCAATATCGTTGTGTATGGACTATTGATTGACATGTTTGCAGAGATAGGAAGTGTGAAGGAGGCTTTATACTACATTAGGTTAATGGAAGAATCTGGAATCTCTCCTAATATGGTCATTTTAACTTCGCTAATCAAAGCCTATGGCAAAGTCAATTGCTGGAAAGAAGCACAGGAATTGTATTTAAGAATGAAGAACATGGATGGTGGCCCTGACATTATTGCCTCCAATGCCTTGCTAAACCTTTATGCAAATCTTGGGATGGTCACCAAGGCTAAACAAATCTTTGACTGTCTTAAGAAAAATAGTTGTGCTGATGATGTTTCACACACTACCATGATATACCTATACAAGAGTGTGGGCTTTCTTAATGAGTCTATTGAGATTGCTCACGACTTACATAAGTCAGGCTTACTATCTGACTGTGCTTCATATAATGCTGTTATGGCTTCTTACGTGGCAGAGGGAAGCCTAAGAGGTTGTGCAGAGTTAGTGCGGCAAAGGTTGGTCGCAAACATTCCACTCAATGCCTCAACTTTTGGAATGATATTGTCTGTACTAAAGAAAAACCATGTTTCAATGGAAGAAGTTGTACAACTAGAATCAGCATATAATGATGGGAGGGATTCTGTGAAGCAAGCTATCCTTGCTTTATTGTTCTCCGTAGCAGGCATGCATGCTGCTGCTGTAGAGGTTTGCGAACAACTGTTAAGGCCTGAGTGGACAATTGATCCTTGTGCATACAATGTTTGCTTCAAGATCTATGCTTCCTGTGGGAAGGTTGAAAAAGCTTTTAGTTTGTTCACGCGGATGAATGATTTAGGGCTCAAACCAGACACAGTTACCTGCATCGATTTGACAACTTGCTGTGGGAAACGTGGAATGTCAGAAGGCCTTCTTCTATACAGAAATGACTGGCTTAGTATGCCTCCACGTAATGCGCTGGTTCGCTGCGTAGAAAGTGGAAAAACTGATGTTGCAATTCATTTAGTCAAAAAGTGACATGTACGAAAAGGATCAGCTTGTAACCCAGAAAGAGGTTGATTTATGCAGGCTCTGAGACTGAGACTGAAGCTACGGTGTCTGGTTATTCAAAGGGAGTCAGAGTTGCTTGAAGATATGGAAAGCCAGGTATATATATGAAACTTAGTGTGTAAGTTTGTCTACTTACTAACACAGATAGCTATCCCTTTGTCTACTTACTAACACAGATAGCTATCCCAATCTTAAAACTCTTCTTTTTGTCAGTAGTTTCTACAATTATATTCTAATAATCCAATGTACCAGAGCATCTCCAACCGACCTCTTAATTTGGCCCCTTATACCAACATATAAAAGCCCTCCCGTCCATATAAGAGTTCCTACTCCACTGCCATCCCCAACCGTTCTCTTAGATTCAGCCCCCCTTATACCAGCTGATCCCACCTGTCAGCCCCTAATGCCAGCTAGTCCCAGTGCCCCACCTGTCAGCAATGGTGCCTCCCATGGCTGAGAGAGCATGTGAGAGCTTCTAGATGTGAGGTTGAGGGAAAAAATTGAGAGCTCTCTCATCCTTAGGGAAGGGATAGGGGGTCCGTTCGAGACTTCGAGATGTTTTTTTTCTGGTTGGACTCTCAAATGAAGAATAGGAAGGCATGTAGGGGGTCGGTTGAAGATGCTCTGATAGCTTGTATGCTTTTTAAAGGCTTATATACCAATAGATAGGAACAATTTTTTTTTTACACCACAAACTTTGTAACAGAGTTTGAGGCACTATTTTTTACGTGACATGGTGTCTGAATTCTGATACCAGTTTCCTTCTTTTTGGTCCTGTTCTGTATTGATAGGTCCAATGAAAGATATAACTGACATCAGCTGCTGATTGTTTCTTTTTGTTACCTGACGTTACTACCATAATGACATTCTATTGAGTATATGCTTTAATGTGGATCCAAACTCTACTACGGAGTCATTTTCATTTTAAAATATGTACATGCTTGACGGGGATGAGAGATCGTTCCCTATAAGATTTCAGTTCTTTATTCAATGTTTCGACTTTGTTTGTATCCTTTAAGATGCTCCGTTACACTGACCACATATCTTTTTATTGAGTGCTAAAAGAAATATTTGCTCTGCTACTGTTTTATGAGCATGTGACATGACATGAGAGCGTGTATTTGTGCACCAAACGGTCCCGACGACCCAGTGAAGTGCATGGAGCTTTCACAGACGCCGTGGCTATCTGGATTCTGTATGTGATATTCTGGGTTCTGGCAGGTGATGGTTTATGAGTATTTCAGAGCTAGTTGATCTCTGCATTCCTGAGGTAGACATGCGATTAGTAAATCTTTAGCAGCACTGCTAATTTTTTCCCCTTAACGTTTATTCTATTTTTTGTTTGCTTCATTGTGCTGGTGCCAAAACACATGAAAACCTTGAATTTTGAAAAAAACGTTTCCCTTGATATCATCCTCGGTATCTTTTGACTAGAGCCCGATGGACAAAGTAGCGTCACAGTGCATCGGCGAAGCGAATGCAGAGAACTGTAGCACATGATAGAATAATTTGTCTTGCGCTACAATTCTCTTCTATCAGTCTGTCAACAGTTTTTTTAATGTTACCTCACACCATTGTACGTTGCATTGCTGCTCTGGCAGATTGATTTGGGCCTTCAAAACTGGATCTTATGGCCCACAATCTCCCCTAATGCGGAGAACCTCTCCCGCAGTGTCTTCATCCCAAGTGATAGGTTAAGATCACTGGACAGATGGCCATCATCAGGTCTAGTGTGAAAACATGGCTCTTTCTGCACATGGTCATTGTACAACAATACCAAGGTTCTTATATGACATCGTTGCTGATTGTGGGCGCTAGGAAACGAGATTACATACAAAATCAGTTGATTGAAAACATGTCACCGCTTCTTCACTTAACCCCAAACAACATATATAAGCATTTTTCTTGTACTTCCTCCGTTTTTCAATATTTGACACTTTTGACTTTTACTGTTCTAGGTTTGACCATTATTTTTTCTCTAATGCATCCTTAGGGAAGGGATAGGGGGTCCGTTCGAGACTTCGAGATGTTTTTTTTCTGGTTGGACTCTCAAATGAAGAATAGGAAGGCATGTAGGGGGTCGGTTGAAGATGCTCTGATAGCTTGTATGCTTTTTAAAGGCTTATATACCAATAGATAGGAACAATTTTTTTTTTACACCACAAACTTTGTAACAGAGTTTGAGGCACTATTTTTTACGTGACATGGTGTCTGAATTCTGATACCAGTTTCCTTCTTTTTGGTCCTGTTCTGTATTGATAGGTCCAATGAAAGATATAACTGACATCAGCTGCTGATTGTTTCTTTTTGTTACCTGACGTTACTACCATAATGACATTCTATTGAGTATATGCTTTAATGTGGATCCAAACTCTACTACGGAGTCATTTTCATTTTAAAATATGTACATGCTTGACGGGGATGAGAGATCGTTCCCTATAAGATTTCAGTTCTTTATTCAATGTTTCGACTTTGTTTGTATCCTTTAAGATGCTCCGTTACACTGACCACATATCTTTTTATTGAGTGCTAAAAGAAATATTTGCTCTGCTACTGTTTTATGAGCATGTGACATGACATGAGAGCGTGTATTTGTGCACCAAACGGTCCCGACGACCCAGTGAAGTGCATGGAGCTTTCACAGACGCCGTGGCTATCTGGATTCTGTATGTGATATTCTGGGTTCTGGCAGGTGATGGTTTATGAGTATTTCAGAGCTAGTTGATCTCTGCATTCCTGAGGTAGACATGCGATTAGTAAATCTTTAGCAGCACTGCTAATTTTTTCCCCTTAACGTTTATTCTATTTTTTGTTTGCTTCATTGTGCTGGTGCCAAAACACATGAAAACCTTGAATTTTGAAAAAAACGTTTCCCTTGATATCATCCTCGGTATCTTTTGACTAGAGCCCGATGGACAAAGTAGCGTCACAGTGCATCGGCGAAGCGAATGCAGAGAACTGTAGCACATGATAGAATAATTTGTCTTGCGCTACAATTCTCTTCTATCAGTCTGTCAACAGTTTTTTTAATGTTACCTCACACCATTGTACGTTGCATTGCTGCTCTGGCAGATTGATTTGGGCCTTCAAAACTGGATCTTATGGCCCACAATCTCCCCTAATGCGGAGAACCTCTCCCGCAGTGTCTTCATCCCAAGTGATAGGTTAAGATCACTGGACAGATGGCCATCATCAGGTCTAGTGTGAAAACATGGCTCTTTCTGCACATGGTCATTGTACAACAATACCAAGGTTCTTATATGACATCGTTGCTGATTGTGGGCGCTAGGAAACGAGATTACATACAAAATCAGTTGATTGAAAACATGTCACCGCTTCTTCACTTAACCCCAAACAACATATATAAGCATTTTTCTTGTACTTCCTCCGTTTTTCAATATTTGACACTTTTGACTTTTACTGTTCTAGGTTTGACCATTATTTTTTCTCTAATGCATAATTAAACTCTTATAAATATATTATGTTATTAAAGTACTATATACACCACATCTAGTAATCATTTGTTTAATTTATATAATTAAGTATTTTAAAAGTTATTAAACGGTCAAAGTGTGAATAGTATAGTCAAAAGTGTCAATTATTTAAAAACGAAGGGAGTACTAAACTGGTGGCCCGAAAGCAGTTCAGTTGTATCCAGAGTTCTATAGCGGGCTCAAAGTCTGCTTTGCTCTTGTGAGAATACTAAAGATCCACCCGGTCCAAAAGTTAGAAGTACCTCTTGGATGAGTGTAGGAAGGGGAATGTTGTTTGGTCTCGTATAAACATGCATATGGTTGCTCCACTTGAGCCCAACTAGATGGAATTGCCACTTGGATTCCCATAGGAACAGAACAGAGGTCATGGTATACAGATGTCTAGGTGATTCATTCTAAAATTGGAATTTCCCCATGGCACTATTTGGATATGCATCATGAATACATTTCTTGGTATAAATCAATCTAATGGAAAAAGTTTTCTACAATTTTTTTCTCCTAGTACGGCCCCGTTTGGTGCAGCTCCAAGCTGCTCCAGCTCCTCCTGACATTTCACTGTGGGAAAACTGTAGCTTGGAGCAGATTTCATTTTATGGGTGAATTCAACTGGAACAGAAGGATCTACAAAAACCTGCTCCAGCAGCTCCTTGCTACACCAAACAGGAGTGACCATGGGAACCCGCTCCCGCTCCCTGCTGCAGTAGGTGAACATGACTTGTGTGAGAAGCTGGAGCAGCAAGGACTAGTGCCAAATGCACCCTAATACAACCTTGTCTATCATCGATCTTCCAACTCCACTTCTCCATCCCATGCTACGCTTGGCAGCAGCCTGACACATCGTACGATTTTAAGGATGGAGGTGGTGAATGCAATGGCCACATCTGTTTTTGGTGTTGCATTTTTATGTTTTACAATATTACATTTTTGCATCTTGGCTTTTGGTTAATAGTCTTAAAGGTCCCGATAAAAAAAATCGTCTTAAAGGTTTTTTTCTGACCATAATCACAAATATTTTCTTTGTGTATTTTTTTTACTGAACAATGTTCTACTATTATTATTTTTTCTTTATATAACGTCTGTCTGATTACAATTTCCTTCAAGGAAATTAAAACAAATTAGACATAATTAATATTATTAAATCAATCACTGTTTCATCACCATTCACCCCTAAACGCAAGCACACGTAAGGAATATGGAAACTTGAGATCAAACTAGCACGTGTTCTTCTCTCAAAGATAGATTCACACAAGTGAGAAGGATATCTTGCGAGTCTGTTTTTTCGAGTTTCGACCAAACCCAGAATGACAAATTATTTAAAAGATACATTACTATTCCCTGCCAGTGAAATAAATTTATAAATTATGCAAAAAGTAAGCACGAATATCTCAGTTAAGTTGTATAATATATCTCTCATGGCGTTAAAAAGAATTAATACAGCAGTAACAGTGCTGATAAATCACTGCGACATATATAAACCCATACCAGGTACAATAAGAATTCAATATAAATTAACTTATACACGAAGTGAACTCTAAACTTGAGGCTAATTATGACTGTCATCTTTAACAGCATATATTCACCACAAATTATTATGGCTTGGTAAGATAACTGAATAAACAAGAATAATACAATCACTTCATCGGTATAAGCAGCTTCTATATGGGGGCGTCCAATAATCTGGGCCGTTGTTATCCCTGTACGCCTGCGGTGTGCATGAGACCGGGACCAAGCAAAGGCCTCTACTTCGCAGATCAACCTCTGCCTCTGTCTTCTCCTTCCTATCCAATCCTCCCCATGCGTTGTAGTCCTGACAAAATTAATAGGCTACTTTGTTAAAGACCCTCTTGCAATGTGGGAATATATATATTCTGTGCTCACGTAAAACCCGTAGCTTCCAAATGAGTCTCGAATAAGTTCTCTATAATTGTCAACGACATATTCCAACAATCTTACACCTTTTGATCCCAGTTTGCATTTCCAGATTTAAGGTAATTTTTTTTTAAAAAATAAACACTTATCATGCGGCATATAGTATGTCTTGAATACATAATGGAAAAGGGGTAGGAAGCTTTAGGCCCTTACCTTGCTACTGCTTGTCTTCATGTATGGATCACTGAGCAGCTGCAACAAATAAGAAAGACGATTCAGCTTAAACTAGACCTCACAAGCAGATCCATTTGGAGAAAGTTTATTTCCACGTTCTTCTTTATCATGAACTGATAGAGCCAAACTGCCAAAGGATGTACAAGGGGGCCATGACCATGCATTCCATTACACAAAAGCGTGAGCACTAGCAGCACCCATGTTGTGCAAAATACGAGCAAAGGGGAGCTCCTCCGGGGCCCTCTAAGAAGGGTATGAGTCGACATAGGCTTTGCAGGTAAGACACGTGTCTTCCGGTAGTTGGCTGTGTTGCATCATATCATTCAAGGCCCCCTAATCTTAAAGGAGTGTCTTTTCCCTATATATATTTGGGACTGCCTTTCGAAACATCCTTTTGACAATCAATAATTGCACTGATTACGTTAGAGAAATCATAAAGCAGCTGTAAAAAGTCCCCCATTACACAAAAAAAAACCAATACAGAAAGCTTCCACTTCTTTTTCATTGATTGAAGTATCAGAAACCATATATATGTGCATGATAAGAAAAACATGTATAGGCCACTGGTGCACAATGTCAATCGATTGGCTGCTTAATTTCGAAAGTATAAAATGACAATTTCATACAATTTTCAGGGACTAAAGAAAACTTTTTTTTTTTGCGGTGGACTAAAGAAAACATTAGGAAATTGGCGTATCACATATAGTGCTATATATTCAACATAACTGATGAGAGATTACGAGATTTAGTAGTCAAGTTATTACCTGCACTTGCTCATGCAACCACTTGATGTAATTTATCGCCTCGTACAGAACTGATGCCGTATCGGTCTATTACATATTTACCCAACAGTGTCAGTACGCAAGCCAAGCTGCCATGCATGAATGAACGATCGAACTAACATAATTATACACGCACCTTTCCAAATGGTGATACGATCTGTTGCAGTGCAGTGATCTTGTCTCCTAACTTTACTTTAGGCAACTGCGACGATGACTGTTAAGAAACAAGCAAACATCAGCATCTTGAATTACAAAAACTCTAGCATCTTCTGACTTATTGTGCTATACAGAGTCGTTGACCAATTTTGGTAAATGCTTTGTTCTGAAAAATTCTGTATACAAGAATACAAAAATAGTAGACCATGCATCGAAGTCAGCACTAAGCACAGTAGTACCAAACCTAAGCAGCATAAAACTGTAGATAGATGAGGAGAGTTAATTGCATACAAATACGTACGTTATTGTAAGCATCCTGCATAATTAAGTTCCAAATGAAGTAGAGATCGATTTTGTTGAGAGGAGATCTGACCAACACATGCATGCAACTCTCCTGTCGTTAATCAAGAGTTGCATGGCGGCATGGATAGACGTGTAGATGAGCATTACCTTGAGCGACGATGTGGGCGACGAACTGTCACTCTTGGACTTCTTCGCGTTACCCTCCGAGCCCTGCTGCTCCTCCGACCTCTTCTTCTTCCCCTCGCTCGCCCCCGAGCTCCCCCGGCTGCCGCCACCGCTACTCGTCTTTGCCTGCACGCACCGATCAACAATGAGAAATATTCAGCTCGTAATAATAATGGCTACTTCCATCAAGCAAGCTCATTCACATCTGTTGTTGCAAACTAATCAAAGAATCGTGCATATATCCATCAATCTCCTCACCGGCGATGAGATCTCCTGCGCTTGCTTCTTGTACTCCGCCGGCGTCGACTTCGCCGCCGGCGCGGCGGCCGGCTCCGGCTTCCCCAGCGGCGCCCCGCCGAACGAGATCAGGTCCGTCAAGCTCCTCGCCGCGCCGGCATTGTTGCCCCACGGCACGTCGACCATGGCACCGCCGGCGCCGTACATCCGGTGGCCGCCGAGCCCGAGCATGGAGCTGTACCCCACCGGCCTGAGGAACTCCTGCCCGGCGGCGGCGGCGGCGGAGGCTTCGTGGGCCATGAAGAAGCCGCCGCCGGCCTTGGAGNCGGCGCCGTCGCCGCCGAGGCACGACGGGCTGGGCGGCGCGAGGGACCAGTTGCTCACCAGGTCCGACAGGTTCGCCGTGAGCCGCTCCGGCGCGTGCGCCAGCGCGCCGGCGCCGTAGCCGCCGCCGCTGGAGCTAAGATGCTTCTCCCGCGCCGCGG
>LAPY01000880.1:63204-76233 GCA_000970635.1 Eragrostis tef | reverse complement strand
GGCGCCGACGTGGAGGTAGCCGAAGGCGGCGGCGGCGGCGGCGAGCTCGCGACGGAGGCCTCGGAGCCCTCCTGCGCCATGCACCGGATGCACGGCCGGCGCGAGCTTGGTGAAGCTGATCGAGCTGAGCTTCCTCTTGCGCGTGTGGCGTGGTAGTGGGGAAGAAGAAGAAGGAGAAGGGAGAGAGATGAAATTTGGGTTTGTTTGGAGGTGAAGGAGGAGCTGAGCTTGTGGTCTATGAGAAAGCTTTTTAAAGGGACGATGGATGGCTACGTTGCGGCGACGTCAGCTATAGCTAGAGGGAGCTACTGTGGGAGGAGTCCTTTTCTGCCTTTGGACATCCCTATCCTTTTCGACCAGGGGCTTTGGCTCGGCCAGAAGCATGTGTCACGCTCTCTGCTTTGGCAGTAAGTGGTGCATGCGAGCGGGCTGCTAATCTTCTCCTGTTTGAAAATTCTTGGTACCTTTTGTCACTATTCTCATTTCAGCCGTTTCTCACTGTCTTAATTGGGAAGTAGTACCAAAGTTTATGCTAAGTGTTTTTTAAGAGGAATTACCAAAGTTAGCAGTAGCTAACATTTGCACCTTTTGTATCCTACCTCATGATTCGAGTACCGAAGACTCCATATCATCTTCTCTATCAAGTGGAGATTTCCGTGGCGAAGTTTGGGTCAAGTTCCGCAAACCAAACTCTAAAGGAGAAGGCTCAGTGAGTTGAGGCTCACGGCATATGCAAGCTGTTAGAAACGGTACGTGGTAGCTTATGGTGATCGCTTGGCGTGGTAGGTAGAAAACGCAGACTGTTAGAAACGTGGATATATTTTGCAGGGGGGGCCACGTTCAGTGATGGGAGGGAGGGACGATGGTTATGTAATAGAACGGCGATGCAAGTTGAGGAGAGCTCTCCGCACACAAAGGGTTGAGCTAGCTACATTTGTGTACCAAGTGGTGGCTGGTATGTGGCGGTCGAGAGAGAATGTGATACTGGGGTCTGTTTGGTAGTGCTCTGGCTCTGCCACCTTCCCTAGCCTTGCTCTTCTAAAACAAGATTTTTTTGTTCCTCCTCTCCAATTGTTCTGGTTCCGCTGCGAACAGTAGGAGGAGCAAGGACCATTTGGTACAGCTCCTCAAGGAGGAACAAGAGCCCGAATTCTAACTAACAAGCCCTTGGTCAGGTGGAAGCATGCATGTTGCTAATTTTCTTTGGCAATAAGTGGTGCAAGCGAGCTGCTAATTTTCTCATGTTGGACAATTATTAGTTCCTTTTGTAACTAGTTTCCCGTTTCTCGCCGTATTTTTCTGGGAGGTACCAAAGTCACTAATACCTTACGATTCATGTACCAGCGACTCCATATGATATTCTCTAGACCGTGGAGATTGCGGTCCTCAACTCCATGGTAAAGTTAGCTAGGACTCAAGTTCGGCAAAATAAACTATAAAGGTGAAAGAGCGGTAAGGTGAGGTTCATGTTGAACCTGCAGCGTCTGCAAACTGCTACACATGGTGGGGGAGAAAACATCCAGCTTAATTACATTCGCGTGGGCGAAATGTTAGTGGCACATTCTGTTGCTAAGTAGTGGCACACCAGCATGTTGGCACAGCGGTGTTGGGCCTAGTCCAAACGCAGTCCTAGAGTTGCATAACTCGCACCTGTACGGCTGAAAATATACGGAAAGGGTGAGAAATTGAGAATAATGTAGTTTCTCCCCATTGCGATCAAATGTTTAAGAAAACCAGAATGCATGTGAAAAGAAAACTGTACATGGATAAATGATGTGGGCTGAAAGAGGCGCCTGTCTCCGCTATAATTACAGTGAGGCAAAAAGTAAAATTGCAACGTGCCAACGACGCCTTCAGATTATAACTTGGAGCTAAGCGTGCACTACAACCTCATCATCGGATTCTCCATCTAAAATGACCCTACCATGCACATGCATGGCTTTAAGAAATTTTTTCTCACCCTGCAGGATCCTGCAGATTTGTGGCATCATTGCAAAATGGTCGCATTTTCATAGAGGTTCTTATATCATTCGTTAATTCTTACGTACTCATCGGGGGTATAAGGAACTGTTTGAAAAAAAAGTATCAAAAGAAGGGTCGGCAGAAACAGTTCAATTTTTTGTAGCTATAGCAATAAGGAAATTTTCGTTTGTTCCAAATGGGCCCCGAAGTGTATGACTTCTGCTCTCCGTAACTTCTACTAATACTTTGAAATCACGAGATTCCACACAATGGGGTCGCTTCATAAATTAGGAATGTCATCGTGCATGCATCTTACATGGTTGTACTTTGGAAGACAAATTTGTTTTTCTGCTAACAATTTAGACACTGTGTTTACTACGATCAGACTAACATTATCCGTAAGTACAAGTGATTTCTATCTATGTAGATGTTGGATTCAAAAATAATAGACGGTTGCTAATAAATTTCGGGTAACATAGAAAGCTCATCGAAGTTATGCTCTGCAAACATACCTCACGTACATGTGCGCATTCGTGTAGAGAAAGGGGAAAAGGGGAAAGAGTGACAAGTTCGCCCTATCTTGCACAGAAATCACTGATGATTCTGCCCTTTCTGGTGCTGTGCTACCTGTTGCACATTCCTTCTCATCATTATGCCCATTACTATTAGAGGAAGACATGCCTGCCAACCTAAGACAATCTTTTTAACCAACCATACCAATAATATGTTACATGCATGCACCTGGACTATAATAAAACAATAAAAGCCATTATATCCTAGATAACAGAACACAAACAGTCTCACGCTACATGCCAAGTTTAGAGTCATGCTGTATTTTAGGCAAGAACAAAGTAGTCTACAGTTGTGTGCACTAGCTAGAGGAGACGAGGCACAAGTTGTTCCTGAAGGGATCATGGCCAGTGTGAGTTAACTTGGTTCATATCCACAGATAAATATCTCCTCAGCAGCTAGTCAGCATATCTATCTTTTCAGTTTCCCTTTACCTTGTCAAAACAATAGGTGGTGGTCCGCATCATCGAGCATTTGGATTTGGAGTTATTCGGTTTTGGAAAATCCAGTTATTACTCAAAATTTGAATCTTTACCTAAATTTTGACCACCACCTTCGGGCCTCAACTCATAGTGGAGCTTGAAAGGTGCAGTCGAAAAAAGAAAGGTAAGCGAGTTGAAGAGTGCTTCTTGTGGTAGTGGCTCAAGTGGAGACTTCAACCTTAACATGATTTTTCAGCATTGACATCTATTGCTTGTCATCATGTTCCCCAATAATTTCAGACGCGTTTTCGAGTAAGTCTTGTAAAGCCACGCTCCTTCGCTCCCACATTTGTTTGTGTTACCCACTAATATCGCATCAAGTGTCAACTCAAATCAGTATTGTCAATATTATATTATTGCTTAAAATTTCTCTCTCTCTCGAATTGGGCATACAAACAAAGTAGTATATTTTTAGGAGAAAAACACAAAACATCTGATGTTTCATGCAAACTGGCTGGTAACCGAGTTGAATAAAAGGTAATGTGTTTTCATTTTTTCCGGATGGGTCATATCAACATCCTTTCGAACAAGTTGGGTACATATATTTTGCATTTAGCATACATTCTAGTTAGCTTGAAATATATATTTCGTTGATTATACAGAAATCGTAATCCGTGGTCCATATTTCTTTCATATGTAGATTCAATAGTCAATGTTATGTTACTTGCACGCCTGCACTAAACTGGTGGTTGACTTGATTAATAAGTTTTGTACAACATGTGTCTAGATATGCATGGGCGAATGAAATAACCTCCGTTGTCTATGTGCTTGCAAGATATGGTGTTGGTGCATCTTTGCAGTACAAAAGCCTGAGTGATATGGATGTGATTTCGATTGAAGACGATGTGCAAGACCACAGAAGAATGTCAAAGGAGCAAATTAAACGATGTGCACTGAAAGCGACCAGAGCTGCGGCACTAAGTTTGTGGGCTTGAATTCTGTGGCAAAGGAGAGGTCGAAAACTTTATCTGACCTTATACCCTACTACCATCCAAGATTAGTCTTTACGCATACTCGAGTTGATCCACTGCATGGCAAGGCCAACAGTAAAGCACCCGAGACAAAATGCTGCAGAAAAATTGACTAGCAGAGATATTTTTTCTGTGTGTGGGGATCGTTTCTCAAAGTCAACCTGGAGGAATAACTTACTGACGCATTCCGGTTTTATTGGAAACTTATTATTCCCTCCATTCCACAATTTAAACATTCCTAGAATCCCAATGCAAAATTAGTCAAGTAGAGAAAACTCACATATGCCCCTCATTTTAACTCAGCTCATCAACTACTCACCCACCCACCCACACCAACCCATCATATTTTGTCCTATCTCTAGAAATGCTTACATTGTGAGAATGTTTTTTGAATGCTTCAAATGCTTATATATTGGAATGGATGGAGTAATGAACAACAATATTCTGGAAAAAAAACAATACAAAAGCCGTCATGTAATACGTGCACCTTCTCTATAGAAGCACAAATTTTCTATCATACTATATCTTTGCTAGTCAGAAGTTTAAAAGTACCAAATTGTATTTTTATGTTCTTAGTGTAGGATGCATGCTTTCTGTATATTTGGTACTTATATTTAGAGTAAATTTCGTAAAACCCCGGGTTTTATGGCTCTTATGTCACAAAACCACATGTATTTTGGCTTGTGTCACTTAACCCCATGTTTTATGGTCATATTATTTCAGAAAACCCCACCGTTTTCAAATATAGCCATGAATATATGACATGTGAACTAAACCTTTGTGCTTTGATGATGCGATTTCTATAATCAATTTGATCAAAACCATTTAGTTGGATGCATGACCATGTTATCTCCAAAAAATCAAAGTAGAATCCATAGCTAAGATTCATAGGATAGGGTTTTATGAAACAATTTGACCATAATACCCGGAGTTAAGTGACATGAGCCAAAATGTCCGGGGTTTTGTGCAACAAGGACCAAAAAACCTAGGGGTTTATGAAATTTACTCATTTATGTTAACTTAGTGAACAAAAGGTGTGAACAATGGGTTACTTTTTCAATTTCTTTTGTGTTTTACGAAATTAAAATTTCAAGTTAGATTCTATGTATAGTAAATAACACCAAACTACTCTCATTACTTCCTATCTACTCCCTCTGATTTTTATTTGATGTCGTTAGGACAGGCTTCCTATTTCAAAATTGAACTAGCTGGCTTGTCTGAACGACAACAAAACAGAGGAAGTATGAATTTGTAACATGACTTCTGTTTAAGAACAGCTAATGCTTGCTATGTATTTCGTCATCACATATGTACCGAGTATAGTATTTCAAAAACTAGCGAGTGTGATTTACAGGTCATCTTACTGTTTGGTTAGCATTCCCACACTGTACCCATGCGACAAACTCCACCTTCATTTGATGGTAAAATTAGAGAGAATCTCAGAAAATCAAGAATTGGGATCTTCTGTTTAACTTTTGGGCATATCTGTGTACGCATTCAGATGCCCCTCTGCCATTAAAGGATGGCTTGCCCACCCCGCTCCCCTCTTCTTGACTTTGCACAATCTACATGATACAATTACTTACCAATTACCATATTTATTC
This sequence comes from Eragrostis tef, assembly GCA_000970635.1. NCBI lineage: Eukaryota > Viridiplantae > Streptophyta > Magnoliopsida > Poales > Poaceae > Eragrostis > Eragrostis tef. The sequence continues at coordinate 70,644 of LAPY01000880.1, read as the reverse complement.
TAAAGTCCATCTAGTTTTTTACCATTGTACATATATATGTTGTTAGTTAGTGCATATTAAAAGAAGAATAATGAGGGGCACACGTTTAAAGATCAAAGCTTCCTCGTGCACTAGTATCTCAAGGCATTCTAGTTTATAGCTCGCCTGCAAGCGATTCTCCGTGGAAAGTGTTTTTCTGAGAGAAATGATTCTGTGACTGAAAGTGATTCCCTAATGATTGTACTTGTAAACTATGTGGAGAAAGTGACTCAGGGAAGTGAATAAGAAGAAGCGACTTGACAGGGTTTCTCTAGAATCAATCTAGGAATTGCTCAAGAAAGCTATATCAAACCTGCCCTTAGTAGAGTTTGAATCTGTAGAGCCAGTTTGTAACCGCATTGTGTGCGACTGAGCCTTGAGTTCTTGAGAGTTCTTGACTCTGATAACTTTGTGCCTTGATTCATAAAGTTCTCTCTTTTTCATTAAAAATGTGTATCAAAATCCATGTTATCTTTATCCAAACTATATTTTTGAGCGGAGGCAACCAGGCAATCAAAATTTTGCTATATATATAACCTTAATTAACACCAACAGTCAATTGGGTCCCACACTAAATTCTGCGGTTGCAAACATGCTGAGTTGCCGACCTACCCGCAGTGATCAGAGAATATGTTTCTGCCGTCAACAATGGTCAAGCTGATGAACGTGTGCTGTTTCCAATTTTGTTCCCTTGTGGTGGAGTGCATCAGTACATCGCCATCAACCAGACACGCGCGCACAGTTGAAGGAATTTTAAGAGGAGGACCACGGCACTCACCTACCCTAGCAGCAGCCAGCCAGTGTCAAAATCACCAACCACAGCAGCAACAAATCCCATGGAATCTAGTCACAGTTTCTCACTGTTGTCATCAACCAGAGCAGCCTGCCAAGAGCCGCACGTGAGGAGGGTTTGCTGTGGAGCTCAACTAGGGTTTCTACTTTCAACTTCACTCTCGAGTGTCATGGGAGGCATGCGGGTTTCCCGCCGTGTGCTGGACAAAGTATACTACGTTGGAAAAGTATCTTTTGTAAGCTCGAGTGGATTCAGAACACATCTAGTAACAGTCCCGCAGCTGCAAAAAAATAACTGTGAACACTGTAGCGACTGCAGAAGAAATAACTGAAACACTGTAGCTGCTGCAAAATAGCCGCTGCAAAGCAGCCAAGCGAACAGGCCCAGTGATACCGATCTTCAGGATAAGGATTTTAAAGTTTGCTTAAATTTTGCCACGAAAAGTTTACTAACATCAGCGATGAAAATAGATGTCAATAAAAGGAAAAAGGAAAAAAATGACTTTTAGTATTTGGTTTGCCATTGCCAGCATGTTATATTTCAAATTTTATTTGAAATTTCTGTCAAGAAACTTAGGTTACCATTCAAACAAATTTAACCAGCTCTTTAAGGTAAGGTTTGTATATGAAGGTATGTAGCCCAACTAATTTGAAACTGACGATGGGTGGACTGTCGTTGTAAGGAAGATAACGAAACAAAATTGACACCACCCAAAGGGGTCTATAGACTAAAGGTCATGCTTTTTGTCAGGCTAAAGGAACATGAATCAGTGACGCTTATTTCGCAACGGACGGCCTGACCATACGACCTAGGAAAGGGTACATATGAGACGAGGTAGCTTTGGCCTGTTCTTCTCAGCAAACAGTAGCATATGTGGTTGATGATTGCCAACGGAAATTCCGCTTCTCCGATGTCCTAGCAAAGGTGGTCCATGTGTGTCGTCCCTGCATACGTGCGAACTAAGACGAGGGCGTTTCATTTTGCATTTGAAAGCTTGAAGCCGGCGAGCAGCCCCGGCCGACCGTGTCAACCGCTCGACTGGACTTGTCTGGTCGCTGGCGGGGGCACGCGCGACACCACCGTCTTTTCGCCGTGATCGTATCGGCCGGCCAGGCGGTCCGGACGACGACGACGCGCCAAAGGGTGTCGACCCTGTATTTGCCAACATCTTTGGTCGATCTCCATGAGGTTGACAAGGTAGCAAATTAGACGGTGCGTCTAGCCGTATAGGACAGAAGCACAAGTGACCAGATATAAAATCGACTGTTGATGTCATCTGGTAACTACGTGCATTTCACCACTAATGTTAAAAGAATAGTTCATAACCAACCTAATAGATAAGCTACATGTATATGTATATTCAATCCATTAACACACGTTTTGCTCTTAACTGTTGCTGAAGAGAACTGCTCAAGAACGATAATTTGTATTACCATTCCTTCTGCATGCACCGCCACCACAACAGGACCGGTTATTTTTTAAGAATTAATTGTTACTCTGCTTTGGAAAGCAGCAAGACAAGCCCTGTCTTGTATAAAATTTTCCTTCAAAGGTAAAAGGGACGAGACATGCTTCGACTAGGTAATGAGTGTGAGTTGACTAGTGAATATCCTTTGTCGTTGCTGCGACCCTAGCTTTATTGATGAGTTTGTATGAGATCTGGACTCAGATCATGGGGTGTAGATGCTGAGATGACTTTTTTGTTCCAATGAACGCATAGCGCCAATTAGTTTGTTCTTCTCCCCCACATCTTAGAACATTCCTTTTGCTCCAATCATAGCGGTTAGGTTTGCAAGTGATAACCAAGCTTAACACTAGTGATCTAGCTAACAGCACCAATCATGACAGTTTTGTCAACACTAGAACTGAATAATTATTGAGGTGAGGTCCCTCCCAAATAAAGTGATAGACTTCCATGCTAGCAAGGAGCACACTCCATTTAATTTACTTAGTACGTTCCTTCTCCCTTTTTGATTGTCAGACGCGAGCTTTCTGATCAGATGCTAGCAAGGATCACACTCCATATTTAATTTTACTTAGTACGTTCCTTCTCCCTTTTGGATTGTCAGACGCGAGCTTTCTGATCACCATTGCCAAAAGCTTGGCATTGCTTGCGACCAGATGTGGTTGGTGGTTGTGATGGGGAGTGGTGGATCCCCACACATCACCACAGGCCTCAACCCTAGCTCTTTAGGCAATTGTGTGACATCTCTCTCCACTTGAGCATGCTTTTTTAGCGTTCCCTTTGCAAGTCTCTCCATTGTTTTCTTCCCTCTACTCTTCTGCACTCCTCTCACAACACTGATTACTTTCCGCCCATCGTTAACCACCGTCTCACGCCAATTGATTATTTCTTCACTCAATTATTTTGATCCCTGATCCACAACAAATACTCATCTGTCGCTATAAGGGTGCACTTTATTACATAATGCCCGCTTTCAGGATCATGTTTCTTTGTTTCTGCCTCTTACATAATGCAATATTAATTCATCGTATTAAAGGCGTGTTAAAGTTTTACTCGAGTGCTAGAGTGGGACTGGATCTATCTACGTATCATTTATTGACAAATTGGTTCCAACATAAAGGTTTGTGTTTTTCCTTGTTACTTCAGCTTTTGGGGAAATATATTCTGCATAAGCTCAGTAAACTCATCTGTTAGTCTTGGTTGTATCTATATGTTAGTAAAGACAACCAATATGCATGGAACTTTGTTGCATAAATGATATAAATGTACAAACTACTTTAATTAGGTATACGAAAGACATTCCAACCGAAAGGAATGTTATGAGAAGGATGGTGAGCTAAGTCTACAATTTACTTTAGTTAAACAAATATAGGGGCCCTTTTGGACACATCCTTTTCCTCTCCATATACCAGACGCCTCATGCCCAACATAATATTACTTTCTTGTATGAAAAACAAAAAAAAGGTCGTATATCAATATTGTTCCTTGTCACTGCAAAGGTAGCCCATTAGCATATGTAACTTTTCATAAGTGATAATGCAGCGTGCATGGCATCACATTCGTATCTTATTAATACGACGTACGGCCTGAGATTGTGGTTATAAGCTAATATATTTAATTTCCAATCACTAATTAGGGGGTCATTTCGATGTTTCAAACTTAGTGGTCTCTCTACTGCTATATATGTTATCGACGGGATGAGATTGACTGTAAGCACAATCTAAATAGCTACAATTGACTTTTGTCAACTGTTGTTGCATTTTATCAACATGTCAAGTAGGTTATCTTGCTAGGTAAGTAACCAAGTCAACCCCCACTGAGAAACATAGTCTATATATCTTTCCAGCTAGTTGAGCCTACGCACTTATATTGTTAATTCTATTAGCTCAGTTCTGTTCTGATAAGATTAAGAACAAATGAGTTAGAGTCCACTAACCAGCTATTAGCTAAACTATGAGAAGATAACGATGGGGCTGCAATGAGGCATTGTGTTCTATTAAAGGATAGTTAGGTTAAAAGGAACATAGAAGTTTTTTTTTGTGTGTGTGTGCGCGCGCGCGCGAATTGAAGGAAACATGAAGGTTTGTTGTAGCCTAATATGGTTAGATGGGTTTCATTATGATTTCATGGCTTGGGGCTGACCATAAGTACCTCAAATCATATAAAAGGACGATATAGTTTTTTAACCTAATATTTATTGGTTATAATGTTTTGTTACACATGTATTTGTGTGTTTACTGACAAGTGAGACTTAATCATCTGTATAATTTGCACAGGCACTTGTGTGCGGGCTAGTTGTTTAGATAACCGGTGGGAGATAATTAATTCTCTATACAGTTGTCTCCTTAGTTCTAAAAATCAATGGCTGAATCACATCAATCACTTACTGGGAATAATTTTGTTCTATTCTTTCAATTTTGGAGCCATTCTGTCATGTCTGTCACCTTAGGAAAGAACAAAAAAAGAAAGAAAAATAAGCAAGAATCCTACCTTCGGAATTTACCATGGCTAAAGATTATTTCCCACTATTTCTTTTTATTAAGTATAAGCCGATGATAACTTTCTTTTTTGTGATTACAGAGTACAACGCTGACATTCACAACGCACGCATACTCACACCTAAACACACATACGCAAATCCTACCCTATAAGCATAGCCAATAAATCCTCGAGATTGAAGAAGTACTCAAGCCCTGACCTAGGAAGGTGAAGAACGTCGGCTTTGGTGTATGGCAGGAGCAAGAGGGATCTCCTTCTTGACTGCCACCCAGGCAGGGACATGAAGTGTGTGTTGCCTTTTCTTTTGGGTCATTTTTTTAGTTTTTTTTAAAAGGCGCAAATGTAACATGTAACGGTGTGATGTGGGGTATGTGTTGTAACTGGGCTCTAGTCCTTTTCTTCTTCTAAATTCAGTGAAGTGCAGTTTCCCCGCGTTTTCGAGAAAAAATAAGAATATGCTCAATACCTGAACTTGGAAAGTTGCCTCTCGTACCTGAATGTCCTGCACACAGGGAAGAATATATCAGTATATCCACGTCTGTAAAGGAAACTGTGAAACTGGTTATGTGATTAAAACATACAATCTTATGTGATTGAAACACACAACAAATATTTAATTGAAAACATAGAACACATGAGCATACACTAATGAGCAGAAACCATACAAGCTTATGTATAATTCTTCCACATCATTATTAGATCCTTGAGCTTATGAAAAGTTTTGCCAAATGAAAATCCATATGGATGCACATTTTCTTTACTTAATAAAGAAACAAAATAATTGCAAAATCAGTGCAGAAATTCAATAAAATTACAAAAAAATGAGTTAAAAGGGAACTTGAAATAAAAAAGGTTGTATTTAACCATGAAAATTTGCTCGCAAAAAAATCTGAACCTTATACCCATCACCTCCCACCAATCCACCCTACCCGCCATGACTCATTCACGTGTGGTACATCCATTTCACCTTCCCCACTCCAATCTCAGGAAACCCCACTAGATATACGTGGCTACATCCTTGACAACTTCACACCATTACTGTTCTCTCTCCTCTCTCTCTCTCCATCAAGCGCCGAATGAACCCGAACCTGCTTCACACATACACTAGAGAAAGCAAACCTACTGAATCAAGTTCATTCATTAATTGTACACAAACCTTGAGTGTCACACCCGATTCTTATATACATAAATTGGATGCATTCTACACGTATGTCAGGATCTATTTTATCATACATGTCAAGACATGAATAGTGATACAGTTCTATAATGAATAAAACAACATTAAAAACAACAAACCAGAGTACTAAGCACAGCAGCGGCAGATACAACTCTAGGGCGCTCCATATGCAATCTACTAGCGGCAACGCGACCTTCTATGCACCGTCTTCAATGTAGTCTTTGGCTTGCTCATTGAGCAACAATAATATATTGGAAAGCTAGCACATGAGTACATATCGTAATGACATAGAAGGCTAAATCAAGAAAGACTTAACTCAATGGTTACATCTATGCAATCCTAATATAAACTTCTATATCAAAAACATCATATTTACTAAGTGTGATGACAACTCCCAAGACCAACTGACAAAAAACTCACCAGGTTTCAACCACCTGGCTACCAACTCATCGGGTTCTCACCACCCGACCACCAACCAACCAAACCATCCAACTAATCATGAATAAGTCCAGGCTTGCTCGTGACCGTGAGTACGGCTGTCAAGACAGTTTTACAGTCTGTAGAGGTTGCACCACTTTACCTACAAGTCGTGATTTTATTATCTGTCGGTGACTAAAACCTCCATTATGCCACTACACACTTCCTATGGTGTGCGGCCAGGAGATCATTACGAGGCCTTAACAAAACACCTCCAAACCTGTATGCACCCGCTAAGGTTTCACCGCTAACCGAATATTTAAGTCCATTTTACCTCTGTTGCAGAAGCCCCCTTTAGCGCCACAAAACATCCAAATGTTGCACACAAGATAAGGAGACATCTAATTAATTAGCCAATCTGCTCCCATCGCAGTCTTGTGATGGCGCGAATATGTCGGGTTACATGCTCCATGAACCGGTCCTTAGAATCTTAGTAGAAAACTAGCACATACCAAAATCTCGTGCACGACGGCACCATACCAAACAAACAGTCCTGCTCAGATTCCTAATCACCATATTTCTAACCATTACCATCCCAATTTAGTTGCATATGTCATTAGTCAAGATTAAGACATCTTCCCATCCCATCATACAGCAGGTCTAAGCATCAACTACCCAAAACATAGACACTGCCCAACATGCGACAAGGAATAATGTGGAAGTATCTAGTAAACCTTACCATAGGATTCAAATTTAGACAAGCATGCATCCAAGGAATGTACTAAAAACTACACTAATAGGAGCAAGATGCTCAAGGATACTTGTCGGTGTTGTGAAACCGGCCGACAAGTAAATTTGTATTCGGGGGCTTGACACTCTTTCTTGATGGGATTTCGAGTAGTTTGTAGAGGGTGGTTTATACTGGTTCGGGCGATCGAAGCCCTACGTCCAGTTCGAGAGGGATCTTTGTTTCTGTTCGTGGTGAAAGGCTACAAAGTTCGTGAGGGAGGAGAAGGACTCCAGTCCTCTGAATATTGCGTGTTTGAGAGTGTGTGTATGAGTCTTGTGTGT
>LAPY01000880.1:38955-53667 GCA_000970635.1 Eragrostis tef | reverse complement strand
CTTTTTTTTCCCCCCCCCCCCCCCCCAAAAAAAAACCCACACCCACCCACCCACCCAAAAAAACTGAACCATAATTACCTAAGCACCTGAAAAAATGTGTGGCGCACACACACACACAAAGTGCCAGCGAGAAGAATGACTGTCTAACCTATTCGGCGTTCCCAGTGAATCACCAGGAACAGACAATCACATAGGTTGGCCACTGGAGTTGCCAAAGTGCCGAACTCATGCACTGTGGTCCTTGCTATTTCAGCATTCGTTTATTATCTTGTAGTACAAAAAGCTTGATCTGCCAAAAAGAACATAGGACACAGTGGGACACGAGGTTCATAATATTTTGCAACTTGAGTTGCAATTTCATAGGAAAAAGTCTTAACTTTCATGTGAAGAGAAGTGTAATCTGTCTTTTTAAATACACAAACCAACGATTCTGGTAGTGTAAATTCACAGCCATGTGTTTTACCTCATGTTGCATCCACTCATTTTGTGATTTCAACTTTTCAATCTCTTAGAGGATCTGGAGCTGTCTTGGATATATGACCAGTGAAACTATTAAATGTGAAAGTATGTCAGGGCAGTTCGAGATGTCAGGTACTCTCTTATGCTATTGGGCTAGCCCTGATTTCATCGATATAACCAGAAAGGTATCTTGTTGAAAAAAAAGTATGTCAAATAAAAGTCTAGTGGTAAACTTGGGGAATAATATTGATACTGACAAAGATTAACACTAGCCACTAAATAGGATTTATGATCGATGCGCAAACAATAAACAACATTATAATTGAATCTTTCGATCATATATGGACCAGACACTGACCTGTGTTCTCTGGTTCTGGAACCAAGACTTCACTTGATTCTCATTAAGGCCCGTTGTGTTACTAAGTTTCTGCCTTTTTTTTGTCATCAGGATGTTCAACCTTGCTGAAGAAGCTGCTTTTTCAATAGCAACAAAGATAAAAGGTTATGTGTCAACTCTTTCACTCCAAAAGGTTGTGTTGTCATTTGTCAATTCTTACACTCCAAAAGGTTATGTTATTAAAAATACAAGCTTATGTGATTGAAACACACGACAAATATTTAACAGAAAACATAGAACCCTACATGAGCATACAAGTAATGAAGAAACCATACGAGATTATGTAATTAAAACAACACACATCATTATTAGATCCTTGAGCTTTCGACATCTAGACACTATCTCAATACTGAAAAGGTTTGCCAAATGAAAAAAATTAATCCATATGGATGCTCATTTATTTACTTAATAAAGAACAAAATAATTGCAAAAACCTCCTCAAAAAATAATTGCAAAATCAGCGCAGAAATTCAATAAAACTACAAAAATGAGTTAAAAAGGAATTTGAAGATAAAAATGATATTTAACCATGAAAATGTGTTGCTCGCAAGAAAATATAAACCCTGTGCCCATCACCTCCCACAAATCCACCCAACCCGCCGTCACTCATTCACATGTGGTAAATCCATTTCACCTTCCCCACTCCAATATACGTAAACACTACTATATATATACATATACGTGGCTACATCCTTGACAACTCCACACACCATTACGGTGCCCACTCTCTCTCTCTCTCTCTCTCTCTCTCTCTCTCTCTCTCTCTCTCTCTCTCTCTCTCTCTCTCTCTCTCTCTCTCTCTCTCTCTCTCTCTCTCTCTCTCTCTCTCTCTCTCTCTCTCTCTCTCTCTCTCTCTCTCTCTCTCTCTCTCTCTCTCTCTCTCTCTCTCTCTCTCTCTCTCTCTCTCTCTCTCTCTCTCTCTCTCTCTCTCTCTCTCTCTCTCTCTCTCTCTCTCTCTCTCTCTCTCTCTCTCTCTCTCTCTCTCTCTCTCTCTCTCTCAAACCATCAAGCGCCGATTAATTGAACCCGAACATGCTTCACACATACGCTAGAGAAAGCAAAACTACCAAATCAAGTTTATTGATTAATTGTGCACAAACCATGAGCCTATGTAAACTAATGAAAATAACTAATAAACATATCCCACCAGAAATGTTAAAAAATGAAACAAAGAGATCAGACAAGTAGAAGGGAATGTGAATAAATAAAAATTGTGCCGGAAAACTAAATATTAATGATGATGAATTTGGATATAGAAATCCATAAATGATAGAACCCAGTTCACCAAACAAAATCCAATCTGATAGTTTAAGAGACCATCCACCTTGCGTCAACAGAAGAGAGGGTCAAGGAAGATGATGAGGAAGTGTCTCTGTCATCATCTTGTCACGGGCACCGATCAATAGTCATATATATATTATGCCGCACCACTATGATGTGGAGCTGCCATGACGGACCGCCATGGATGTAGAGCACGATTGAGATCGAGCCAGCTGCCCATCCATCCCACTGGAACACATCGAGAGGTATTGTCCTATCCGTCGATCACCAAATCCCACCAAGAGGTAGAAGGGGAGGATAGAAAGGGGTACGGAAGGGAGGCAAGAGAGAGGAGCAGTGGCGGCTTTCATAGGAGGGAGAAGAAGTGCGACTATGAATTTCAATGGGGAAGAAGGATAGAAGGGTGGCGGCTTTCAGAGGAGGGAGAAGGAGTGCGGCGATGAATTTCAATGGAGAAGGAAGGATATAGGGGTGGCGGCTTTCAGGGGAGGGAGAAGGAGTGCGGTGATGCTTTTACGGCTAGGTTTTTACTCTTTGTAAGCATTCAGTGGCTAAATAGTTAATGGGCTATTATGTGCCCCGCCACTTGACATTGGTTTCTAGTGGTGGGCTCTTTTGTGGCCCACATCACTGGAAATAGCGGGCATTATAGTGACATACCTAAACTTATTCGACTGTATCATTTAGGTCCAACTAACCTCAAACTGACCCGATATAACACATGCTTATTTCATGCAATTTTATTGGTAACAGAGATTAAATGTAATTCTTTCATTGATATTTTTTTAAACTTTTTAAAAATAATTCATATTGTTCATAAACTAAATTTCAAATTTACTTTTTAAGCGATGTAAACATTAGCCATCGTGTTCAGATTTCACATATATTTGTCGTTTGGTAGTTGTATTTTAGAATTCAAATATACTCGCTCACATGACTCCTGACACACATGGCAATTGACAACATCACTTTTTATTTCTTTTTAATGCTCAATAAGTCCATGCTTAGCTCTTTTCTCTTATTAGCTAAAAATCAACTCTCAACTACTACACCGTGTAACTTACACCTCTAAAGGGAATAAGTAAATTATTCACCTTAAAAGTATATGTTAAGTGCTAATTCTATTCCTGTCGGATCGGTTTGAGTCTAATTGGACCTAAATGACACAGCCAGACAGGTTTAGTGATGCCAATATAAATAGAGAGATCTAAATGACACAACAGAACAAGTTTAGTGATGTCAAATCAACATTTTCTAAGTAAGGGGACCTAGGTGACACAACCGGACAAGTTTAGGGACCGGCTGTGCACTTTACTCCAAAGTAAACAAGGAACGGTACCGCTTGTCTATTTTACATTCCCATTATAAAAAATAAATTAGGAAGCAAGTTGTTGTAGGTTTATTTAACTCATTGTGCACCACAATACATGATTTTAATGAAATTTAAACATTTCAATGTGTTGAATTGTTATATTTTTCACTTATGATGAAGTCGGAAGCTTTGGGCACTGGTGAATTTTCCACATTTAATTAATACATTATGTGTGCATGGAACGCTAGATAGTGGTATGAGAAAGATACAAATCATCGGGGTCGTTAGATGGGCATAAGCCTTTGGGTGGAACAAAGATTGTTCCACACACTATTTACTATTGAGTATGGATGGTTCTAAGCGGCTTGAGATTAGCAAAATCAAGTATTTTCTTTTGAATTACGAGCATGATCAACGAAGTAAAATATTTATTATTCCAAGCGACTTAAACTTTAAAAAATAATTTTTGTACTCACGCTACAGGCTGTGTTATATATTCGGGATTTGGGGCCTGGCATCTGCCCTTTTCCGTCGAACGAGGTCATCCTACAATCCATTTCTTGTTGTGCATGAATGTCCTCACTGGACATGAGATTAGCAACATCTCAGGGTTGTCATGGTAGGGTAGACACTTAACAGAGGAAAACAAAAGTTTGAAAGGTCAGGTTGACATTGAGATTACCACAGTCCTCGTTGAACAAGATCTGTTGCCCTTGTCATACTTCACCAAAAACATAAAAAGACAGTTTACCCAGTCGTTGACTTAATTCCTTTTATTTCCAAATTTTCAGTATCTCAGGTCTCGGGCACACACAAAAAAAATTAAAAAAAGAGAGAAGGAAACAAAACAAAATGAAACACGCAAAGACTTCCGTAAGGACCATAACTGATACAAAAACACTTATAAGTTGATGAAGGTTCATGCCTGAAACTAGAAAACAGCACACTTGCACAAAATTTACCAATCCACAGTAAAAAACAAAGATGCTGCGTTACTGTGTTGAAAGGAGGGTAAAAACTACATCTCTGACTCCTTAGATTATTGTTGGTTTGTCTGCAAGGAAATGTCATGAACTGCACTTTCACAATATGACATACACTTGGTTAGTGTTTTCTTGTAATTGCATCTCCACTGGACAGCTAATTTCCATCTTTCCAAAGATTGCAGGAGCCGAGCTGGAAGTTGATTGTGATAAGTACAGTCCAGTTCCACACGGTGGAATCGAAGGAATACAGCAAACTCCTGCTCAAAGCTCGACTGCTTCACATCTGTTTCGCAGTTGGTGCTGTTCTGTAGTTTCCGTAGAAAGATTAGCAGACTCTCATCCAATTCAACAGTTGTAGGTAACTGCTGCAATGTTTCTTTACATTTGCTGATTAACCATTTCATAACCTCCAGCTCATTTTCGGTAGAAACCAATGATCCAGAGTAAATCTGAAAACTAACAGCCTTTCTACGATTTGAGGGAGTGATCCATAGCCTTAAAGCACACAACAATGCAAATGAAGGTTGTCCAGATGGTTGAATATATAGTGAATCCTTTGGCCAAGTGCTAAATGAGCAAATATCCAAATCTAATTGGATAAATGTTTTCTCGTTAGGGTTTTCGCTCAATAGAAAACCATAATGCTCAAGAAGTTCCAAGTTGGTGTATATTCCATAACCAAGAAGGACCTGTACAAAATGACAAAGGTACATAAAACAGAGAATGCAGAAGAAATAACAAGCAGGTAATGTGATAGTGCTGAAAATGAGAATAAACCTGCTCTCCTTTTCTATAAGTTTTTCTTGCATACAGACAGTATGCAATATCATCTTCATATCCACCATCTGTCATTCTTTCTGGCAAATCAGAGATCTCATTCTTCTGGCGGCAATTTGTAACTTCAGCTGCACCTTCTCCCTCCAATGAAGCCTCATCGTCAGGAGCGGCATAATTGAACAAATCACCAATAGGGCATAGACAACCAGCATCATCCCATGCTATATGCAATGTTCGAGAAGATACCTATAGAAAAATCAAACTTCAGAAAAAGAAAAATACAATGTACTACAACCTACAGAAACAATCAGGGAACAACGGCCTTAAAAAATGTAAGTAGGTACAGATTAACAGAGTAACTAAACTAAAAAAAAAGCAGCAGATCAAATTACAAAAGAATAGTTTACCAATGAGGGCGAAAAACCAACTGTACCGTTGCAAATGCCCAGAGCCAGGATTTAAACATCACAAGCTTAGGTTTAAATTCCAGTTCTTTCATTAGTGGTGTCGCTTGTTCCCAGTCTGACCGTATGGAGCGAATGGCCTTTTGTGCAACCCAAATTGCATCTTCAACCTGATAATAATTAAAAAAGTTCACTGAATGTTTCTGCAGTGTATAGCATGAGAATGGAGGATGAAGAATTTGATGACAGATCTACCGAGTTATACTTGGAGAGCTTCAACTTCAAAATCGTTGAAGGTAGCCAATAGAGTGTAGTAGCTAGGCAACTGAGACAAATAGGGGTACCAGACAGAGTTCTTCCCTTTCCCCACTTCGGTCAACAAGCATACAATCAGTATCTGCAGAAGAGGATCAGGAAGCATTCACCGACTCCACGATTCACAGAGTGCAAGAACGATTGACCCAAAGCAAAAGAAAAAGCAAACGATGGCACTTTGAAAGCAAAAGCATAAATACTGTTAGCACTTAGCAGCAGTGACGACGATTGTAAAACTATCTTGTAATTTGCATCTAGTTTCAGTGCATCAGAAGAAATGCTATGGTTTTGCAGATGAACACATTAAACAGATCCAATGGAACAAACCGCGCATCAGAATTACATCCTGTATCCAATCTTTTTCCAATTCTTTTGGTGACTCCTCCAGCACAAATATGATACAGCAATGTACTGCTAAATCTATTGGTAAAATCGAGGGCAGGTCCACCAAACCTGAACGGAAGACAGGCGTGGCTGGTGGGCGCGGACGCGGGCGGCGACCCTGGGGTCGTCGGCCATGACGCGGTCGCTCGTGAGCAACGCGGCGCGGGGCGCGCGCAGCACCAGCTCGCCGCGCCGGAGATCCCGCGCCGCAGCAAGGCCCCTCCTGCAGAGGAATCAAAGGCAAACGGTTCGGGAGGTCAGGGCCAGGAAATCAGGAACGGCAAGGCAAGGGGTCGTCGGTGGGAGTTCTGGGAGGTTTTACCCGCCGGCGTCGGGGAAGTCGGCGACGACGAGGGAGTAGCCGAGGCAGGAGGAAGAGGAGGAGGTGGTGGCGGGAGCGGACGGCGGGCCCGGCGAGTCGGAGACGCCCAGCTCCGCCGCCCACCGGAGGAGCGCCTCCATCGGCGGCGGCCGCTTTGGGTTTCTTTGCCCTGCTGCGGACTCACTCGGCCGCTAGCTGAGGTTTTTCGGCTCAGAGAGGTTCAGTTCAGCCCATACGCCCATTTCTGTGATGGGATGGTATTGGGCCGGCTCGGGCCGGATGGAGCGAAAAAATCTCAAGATGACAGGCGTTTGGATCCTTTGCCAGTCTTTGCCTCTCTTTGATGAGCAAGGCTAGTTGTTTGGTTGTGCAGCTTAGCATGAAGAAATATTTGGTGCAATAGGTCTATTCGGTGCAATTTGTGCAATCAACCTTTCCAGCCATCAGATTTCTATCGAACGTTCCATCCTTTCCCTTGTGAGCATCCCGATCCACCTCATCATTTTTCCAAAAATCTCCCATCAGAAATCCCTTTACTCAACTGTAACTCTCGAAATTCCACATCAAAATCTCTCACACTTCGTCCTCCACGATCCGATCCCTGCCGAGGGGCCAAGGTGACACCATCACCATGATTTCACTTCGAAGCATGCCGCCCAAGATGGCCCCAGGGATCGACGAATTGTGTTGCCGATGCAATCCCAATCTGAACTGTATATGCTCGGTGTGTGTAGTCACAGATACATAAAACATTATTCAATTCAGATTTTGAAATGCATCTCCATTGTCCAAGCATTGCATGTAACTGGCAAGAAAAGTACTAGCACGTCCTACATATATTGGAAGGCTTATGCATCACAACATGTGTTAGAATTTCCGTTGAAAGGAAAAGAAAGTGAGGAATGATGAATGAAATAATTGCAGTGCTATTAGCTTCAGAAAATATAACATGTTTCGTTGTTCCAACTGAAATTGAATTTACGCACAAAAATTACACTTACGGGTACAATTTAGACCAAACAGAGAAACCTCATATCAACACTGAACAAAATTATCAAACCAAGATCCATCGGCCATGGTCGCTTCATTGATGAAGTTCAAACGGCAAGCCGCAATCATTTGCGTTGCAGTTGCTTCATTGACGCAGATCAAGCGGGTCTGTGGGGATGGGGTCTTGCGGCGACCGCCGACGTTGATGAGGCCTAAACAGTGCGCCGTAGTGAAGACCGCCGATAGGTGTAGTCAGCCGGCGGCTTGCGGTGGAACTGACGAACAACAACATATCAGGTTTTTTTGATCGTCGGAGAAGGAGTTCAGTGTGGGCATCGGCAATAGCGAGATGTCTGCGAGAGGTCTTGTGAAAAAGAGACGAAAGGGGTCCGGAAGCTCTCGCGGGCAAAGGACGGGCCGCTCGATAGGAATCTGATGGCTGATGTGTTTTTACACAGATTACACTAAATAGGCTCATTGCACCTAATATTTCCCCGCTTAGCATAGAAATCTTGCCACCAGAAGCAAGGATTTCCTTGCCAGCTCAAGATAGCAAATTTGGCTCTCCTGCCCGAGTAAGCATGCTGGCAGCTGACACGAGAGCAATAATTGAACGAGATGCTGCTGCATGCTAAGCTACCAAACGTCCTGGCCGTGTTTTTTGCTTTTGCCTCTCCTTGCGAGGAGAATGGAGCTAGCAAGGCAATGCTAGCACGAGCAAAAGATTCAAACGGCTCAATTCACAGTTTACCCTTTTTTTTAATGGTCAGTAGCTAACTACTCTTTTTTCTAATGCTCTTCAAAATTTACCCTCCTTATAGATTTTAGATTTAGGATTTGCCCTATAGCTATTTCTTATGCCGATTCTGCCCCTCTTTTCTTCTTGCTCATGCCGGCGACCACCGACCACCACGCCATGGCCGCCGCCCTCACGCCGCTGCGCCCGAGCAGTCCGAGCGGATCGTCGCCTCTGCGCACTTTGCCTTGCTTGTACCGCTGCGTGCGTGCGGCCTTATAACTCTCCCTTCTCATTTCTTCACTTCCGCAGCTCCTCTTTGCTTCAATCGACAGCTCTTCTCTTCAATCTACAGAACTGGAGCAGCAGCAGCTTCACTTCCGAAAAGCCATACCACAGGCACAACAGTAGGCCACCTCATGAATTCAAGCCTCGATTGTGAATTCGTCCAATTTTTCAGTGAGCACGGAAGCAAAGGGAAGCAGGCGGAGGTCCTGATTTTTTTTTTCTAATCCTGATTTTGTATGGCTCTGATTTTGGGAAAGCTTTGCATCACGCTCTCTCTCGAATCAATCTCAGGCTGGTGAGAAGGAAGGAAAGGGAACAGGGAGAAAGTAGTAATCCGAAGATGTCCGGGTCGCAGGAAATGAGGCTGGTGGTGCGGCCTCCCGGGGACAGACGCCGGCGACAGGTTGCGGGACCCCTACGCGTGGACGCAGCTGGAGAAGCAACGGGCTCTTGTCCGATGAAGCTTGACGTGAAGCACTCGTCGCCGTCGCCGCGGGTCACGACGCGCCACACTGGGTGCCGCGGGTGGAGGTAATGGAGTCTGAGCGGCTGGTGCTGCTGGACGAGAACGCGCGTCGGCGGTCGAGGAGGAGGCCGCCGAGCAAGAAGGCGGCGTGACGATGGAGATGCGCAGCTCACGTGGACGCGGCGGCGCCCATGGCGCGGTGGCCGCCGGCGAGAGGAAGAAGAGGAGAGGAGGGCAAAACCAGCATAAAAATTGCTAGACGGTAAATTTTGAAGGCCATTGAGAAGGAAGGTAAAAATTGCTAGACGGTAAAAACCGTTGATTAAGAATACTACTCAGTGCAACAAGTGATCCATACTCACATAGTACCATACTATAGCGTCAGAAATTAAACGAGAACTGAATAAAATATATATATGATTGTCTGCACACAAGGCAAACCACAAAAACAAGACTGCATCAACGTTAGACTCCATACAGGATATCCATTCCATGTCTTTATTGGGGGAATTAAAAGCAAACAGAACAACAGACAATGTCGTTCTTTAGGTCTTATTCCTAGCATTTATTCAGGGCTTCTGGTAAAGTGATCATCAAGGTCTAACAGTAGAACATGAACCTTTTCAGTTCATTTTTTATCTCGGGAAGTTGTCTTGGAGCAGCAGCATGAGCTGATGAAGCATGGGAACTGACACTCGTCTCTGCATCAGAGGCTTGAGGCATGTACATGCGGGCACGGAATGCGAGCTTGTGGGCATAGTAGGCAGGAGGAGCTGCAATATTAAAATACAAACAGCATGTTAAGATGGATTTAAAATCTTACAAAATAAAAGTTCGTGTCTTCATATGTTTGTTATGAATCAGTTCTGATAAAAAATTAAATTCGACAACAATTCTCCAGTTTTCAAAACACCAAACTATGTGATGTCTGATTGTTCTTGCACAAAATACCATGGCCCAGAAAAAAAAAATGAACCAAGTGTATTTAACACTCTGCAATGATGGGAAATAAGAAAGGTACCGATCGAGACCGAGCGACAGCAGCTTGAATATCTGGCAAGAAACACAGACCAACCTTCAGTTAACCAAACATTGCGAACAAGAAAAACGGCAGGCAAAAGAGCACCCTTACGTGTAGCACAGGTTATACGTGAGGGACTGCAGGCTATCAGCAGTGAACTTATTATCATCACGCAGCACATGGTAATGCGTAGGGCGGCTTGTTCCCTGTATTTAAACGAGCAGACACTCTTCACGGCTCCATTATATTGACCACAATACAACTAAATGATCCAAACTATAGACGTCTTACGATGATCCCAGCATGGCTGCACAGGAAAAAATCAAACTCTGTTGGGTGACAAATATTCCTATCAACCACGGTGCCTGCAATTTTCAGAAAGATATATATGAGTATAATCACTCTGCCATAACATGGTATGCCGCAAGAGTTTACGGTTCTAACCAGGTAGAACATTTCCACTGTTATCTCTGTAGCGGTTATCACTGGGGAACAGCCTTGTGTGGTGCCTCTTTTGAACTATTATGAAGGTGATATGTGGCTCCTCACTGTAAAGGGCTTTCCATGCCTGAAGAGTGAAATGGTGATTGACGCTTGCAATTGAATGACAAATTAACAAACATCAGTTTCCCAAAGGAAATCTAACCTTTTCTATTTCAGGAATTTCTTGTTCCAACACCTGTTTGAACTGGCCCTCGCTAACGCCATCCCTAACAGTTAAATGAGAGACACAAGAAGTATTGTAAGCTACCATGGCATGACAAAATGAAGAGCACCATGGAAAACTGAAAGATACAAACCTGTAGAATATCAACTGCTGGGGCTTCCCCCCGTGCTCTTTTTGAAATGCAAGTAGGAGTTCCCTGCGCAAAAAAAAAAAATCATAAATTAAGGGCTATGTAATGGGATAGCTTGCATATCTCATATGCACATCTCGACTCATACTTGACAATGTCTTCCAGGCCATTGATGATCTCTACACGATGACCTTGTGCGCGAACAACCCCATTATACTTGGCCACCTCGGGCCAGTCCAGGGAGGCAACAACCTAATTGGAACATCAAGAAGCAGGTGTTACTGGAATAAGACGAAATGTGCTGTCAATTTTCCAATGAGATAAAAACTCTTACAGAAGCAATGGAAGGAGCAGTATCATCTAGAGCTGAAGGATGAGTGACATCAGCACCAAATATAATCGTAGTCTTGTTCGAAACAACTGGTAAAGGATCAGCAACTACTGTGTTCCTTCCGCCAACCTGCGAAATTGATGAATATATATCACATGTTGCAACAAAGCTTTTGTTAAACAACACTTCAAGAGGCGTAGCCATGGTACCTTTGCATTGATTTTAAGAGCAATATTTGCAAGGGTTGTAGCGTTACTGTTTCGGACATTTTTTTCCAGGCAACACTGTGACATGAGACCAATCTCTGTTTCACAGATCCTTTTCAAATTACCTGTGATTGGGAGTAATTTCAGACAACATAGTGACATTGTACAAAAAATGAATAACTAAATTTGCTATCATAGATAATACCATATAAGCTACCATTCCCATTTGGTAGTATAGCAAGCAGCAGGTCTATCTTTTGACCGCCCAGACTGGTCCTCATTGTCTGGTGGATTCTCTGAAGATCAGCTTCAATAGTGTGAGGATTACCCGGGAACATTCGAGCCTTTTTTGAATCAATGCTCTGAAATTAAAGTGAAATGGTAACCCAGTCCTGCAATGTAGAAGAAAAGATAATCAAAGGGATAATGGAAACGTGTATTACCACTCCAGAACTAGAGCACATTTTAGCCAGCTGATAGCAGAAATTTTGAGCTTCATTCTCTCGCAAAGTCGCGCAAAAGTTGACGCAGGCCCAATTGTTAACCCTTGCTCCATCTACTACTTTCTGTAAATAATAAAATTAAATGTTTTGAAAAATGTGGACATATCAAGGGTAAATAAATACAAACTGAAAGAAATAGGACTATGTGAGTGACAATTTAGCTGTGGAAGAGACACTTTGCACATATAAGTAAATAAAACATGCGTAGAAAGCTCATCGCCTACTGGATAAAAATACTGCAAACACTTCTACTATATATGTAGCTCCTGACATACCTTGCTTCTCATGTTCCAACTCCCCTTCTCTGGGCAGCACGAAGTCTCAGATCCAGAAGCATGGTACTTCAGCTACAGAAATAATAATAGAACATGACATAATAATTATAAAGATGCACTGTAAATTTGCCAGAGAAAACATGCATCACACATGGAAGAAGGATTACCGTGGGTGCCGGTAGAATTCTAGCCTGAACTGAAGTAGGATTGTAGTCAACTTCTATGCCAAATTCATTCGCACGTCTGGTGCTGTTGTACTGGTTGCGCTCAACAATCTAAGCGAAAGGAATGTTAGAATCGAGAAAACAAGAAGTAATTTAATAAATTAATGCAGAAACAACACAAACCCGACAAATGTCTTTCTCACGGTCATTTGGTCTCCGGCAGGTTGATGACATTAAAGCTTTAACCTGAGTGTCGTCCAGCTTCTTCTGGTATTGCTGCCCTTTAACTATCTTGCAAACCTGACATTAAAAATTTTCAGAATCAGGAGAAAAACAAATAGTCAAAAATGCAGAAGCTCATGTCAAATATTGCAACCTCCATAGGAAGATAGTTGGGCCTCTGGTCGCTGCCAACTTGCACAGAGGGAAGAAAACCATACTGCAGATTAAGCCCGTATGTTTCCCTGAAATATTCCATAACGGTCTTGGAGACCCCAGGTGATGCTTCAAACCTAATAATCGAAGAGTTTAAACATTTAATTAAAAAATATCCGACAAGAGGAATTCACAACATGAAGGGAAAGGGCGAGTCTTACGTTAGCTCAGAAGTACGCATCGGTGTCAACGCGGCAATTTTGTACTTTCTGCGCTGGTCTCCTCGGTGTGTGACTTCAATCCTCACACCCCTCAGGGCTTTCTTCATCTGCGAATTCAATAAACAGCAATATCCATCTCATGTGCCATTTTGCACAATGCAGTTTCCATTCAGAGAGGAAACAAAATGCATACCTTGATATAATCATCATTAGTAATTGAAGTAAACCTAGCGGCAGAGTCTTTGCCCAGAATCTTTTTGACATAGTCTATCAGGGGGAGGGGTTCAATGAAAGCTGTAGAAGAGATGTCTGCAATATAATGGAAAAACGTTCAGTCCACATTATGTCAACAAGCCATGTGAAATAAATTTGCTGGATATGCATTGCATCAACTTTTCACAAGTGCAAATCATTTCTACCATTCAAGCATCCTAACTATGTTCCGGATGACACTACAGACACTAAGGATTCAGAAGTTTAAGCGATATCTGACCTAGGACCACAGACAAGCCATTCTGTGTCGGCCTGATGCTCTGGTAAAACCCTTTCCATCCTTGCACTCCCTGACCGAGATCTTTGGGCTCCTCAATCACCGGCGAGAAGAATGACCGGCCAACCGTCAAGTACCTGACCACATGCCATTAGAAAATAGTTTGTGTTTGAGCCAAGTGCATAAGCATATATTACTAGAAAAATGGCGTGTGTGTCAACCACAAGTCCCTAATTAATCATCCCAACACACAAACAATGGTCAATTCCAATTCAAAACACACAACACAAGAAAACACACACATAATCAAGCATATATTGAGAAACTTAGTCATCCCAATTCAAAAGGCAGAGATATGTGCTTACTCCATATCCTGGCGTTCGTTGAGCACAATGTCCCGGAGCACGATGTCGAGGACCTGCAGCGCCTGCATGGGAATGTCGGTGGCGCGTCCCCCCATGAGCATCATGAGCTGGTCGAGGCCGACGACGGTGGCGTGCTTGATCGCCACCGTGTACTTCCTGTCAGCACCCCGGCCGGCCAAGGTGACCTCGAACTCCTTGCTCTTGAAGGGCAGCTCGCCGGCCGTGAACAGCGACCTGCTGCCGTCGTAGGCGGGGAGGCGGCCGCCTAAGTCCGTCTTCTGGTGGTCGGTCACCAGCTGGGATATGATCCGCCGGTACACGCCCTTCAGGGTCGACTCCGGCGTGATGGCGACCTGAAAAAGAACACCGACAGACAAACACAAACAATGGTTAATTGACTTAATTCTTGTTGTCAGATGGTGCACGCCACGATCGGTCACACACGCAACTACTCAAGACACAATGGTTAATTTTAGTTGTCAGATGGTGTGGACGACATTGGTTAATTTTTTGTTGTCAGATGTTGTGGACGTGTCACACACAAGTGCACAACACACACAGAGATCTGATCATACCGGAAGTGAAGGGTTGGGACGGGAGGACTTACGTCGTAGTGGTGCAGGCCCTTGTCGACGACGCCGGTGAAGAAGTGGTTCGCCGTGACGATGCACGGCGTCCCGGCGACGCCGAACCCGGGGCGCGCCGGGAACATGGGCGCGTCGCGGTGGATGTCCAGCAGCTTGAACTTCTCCATCAGCTCCTTGGACTGCGCCGTGTAGCGCTCCGCGAGCGGAGGCCCGGCCGGGCGCCGGACGGGGGGCTGGCTGGGCCCACCGCGCCCACCGCC
>LAPY01000879.1:131155-145607 GCA_000970635.1 Eragrostis tef | reverse complement strand
GTACATCATTGTTAGTTGAAGTGTAGTTGTTACTATACCGGGGATGCCTTGGTTTGTTAAAAGGTTATTGGTAGCATGTCTTTGTTGCTTTAAGTGTAATTGTTACTATAAAGGAGTGACTTCATTTGTTTAAAAGATGTAGTAGAACTGATGTTGCTTTTAGTCGAAGAATTCATGTTGTGAGAAGTTCATCTTAAATATCAACAAACTGAAATTTTAACCCAGCAACAATTTTCTGATGCTATGTGTTTGAGGTGATGCGTTCTGCATTCATGTCTGACAGCATGGTTATCTCAAATAGAGAACAAGAAATCCTGTAGTATGCCCTTGATATGGTTTTCTATCAGATGGCTAGCATGCTGTTATATTTAGAAATTCTATGTTGTGCATGTTAAGGTGATTTCTGATTAAACTGCCTAATTTTGCCCTCAGCAGCATACCTAACTCTTATTTTGCTAGCAAAATCACCATTGTCAACTTTTTTGAAGATATGTGCCGCTACTGCACTAGTGAAGCATGTAGTTATTTTTTGTTAATTAGCTTGCGACTACTTCTGATCTGGTATGTTCTCACATTGCCATCTATAGTTGACTTGCACACAACATTGATGTTTGGTTAGCATTGTTAAATAAAACAATACTATGAGGCAGCTTTTTACACCCTGTTCGGATATTTCAATCGGCATACCTGTAACTTAAAGAGTGTACTGTTTGCAGGCACAAGATTTCAGACAGCAGGGCACAAAGGTGCGGAGAAAGATGTGGCTGCAGAACATGAAGATCAAGCTCATAGTCCTTGGCATCATCATCGCGCTTATCCTCATCATCATCCTGTCCGTGTGCCACGGTTTCAAATGCCATTAAGGAGGGACGAGTTACTGACCTCTGGATTCACATTGCGTCTACTATATTATACTGGCACCACCGGCAAAAAGACCATTTTGGGTTTTGTCCTGTTAGTCGTGAGTATTCCTGATGATGTCGTGGTTGGTTGATTGCTGTTGGTTGGATAGTGACTGGGTTAATGGGATGGGAGTGTCGTGTATTTTTGGATGCTATTATTGTGCATGTATAGCTTGTATGCTACCCTCATGTTTCATTCTGTTATATGAGTAGATGTTACTACGTTTGCTCCAGATTGTTCGATTAGTGAAATAATATCCGATTTTCCCCCACCTGTGATCTCGAACTGAACAGAAGCTGACTTTGATCTGGGTCCCGAAAACCTCTGGTCTGTTGAGGTGAATGGACCAAATTAAAAATTAATTTTTATTTGTGTTCTGCTTCCTTGTACGTAGTAAAATGTTCCTGATGTTGACCTTTGAAAATAGTTTGAGCTGATGTGTTGCTTAGTTAGAGTCAGGTGGGTGATCAACAACCAAAATTTTAATTGGAAGTCGAGTTGAGGTGAGGTCGTCCCCTTTTCTCCTTTGAAAAATCCTTGAGACGTCACCAAGATATCAATTCCTATATGTATTGGCAAAATTTGCCCAGAGACACTCAAAAGTTGTGGCTTTTGTTGGGGGACACTGCTTTTTTTCTCTTTGCCGTGGGACTCCAAATTTGGGGCTATTTGCCAGAAGACACCGCGCTCACTTTCAGGCTGAGATGGAGAGAGATTATTTTCGAAATGACAGTGGGTGCCCTTGAGCCATGTTTTGACCGGAGTCGAGCCGACCCGACCTAACCAGACTTGATCGACCCCAACCGTAACCCTAGCTGCTCGATCTATTCCACCCGCCCGCTCCCAGTTCCTCTTGCCGCCGCCACAGCTAGGTACGCCGGCGCACTGAGCCTTGGAGTCGAGAGGATGGGAGGGCTCTGAGGTCGCCCAAAGATGTCGCCTTCCAGGTTGCGCAGCCAGGATTCGCCATCAAAACCCATTGCCATGAAATGGGTTCCAAAAGGGTAAAGCTGAATCCCTCCCCCTCCCTCTTTGATTCGTGATGAAGCAATGGTCGCGCTAGGAGATTTAGATGCGTTTGTTGCTTTTTGATGTCGTTTGTTTCGTTTTAGGATGGATCCGAACACTGCTTGTAGAGTTCAGATTAGAGTTCCTGCTTATGTTTCGATGATGGACGATGGGCACCAAGACTATCACGTGACTTCAGATTTAAGCTGGGTTCTAGACAAGGACACGGTTTGTTTCATTGATTTGTTGAGTGACCTTGACGCTGCGATTAAGCATGGTAGCAAACAGGAGATGATAATAACATTCTGGGACAAAAGAGTGAATAGGTATGCGCAGATAGCATCTGACGGCGCATTACTTGATGCATTCGAGCAATACTGGGACATTAGGAAACTGCCTATTACTGTCATTGTGAGTGAAGATTGTGAACCCCCTTTATCTACTGCTCCCTCTTATGTGGAGCAACAACTGGAGGCCACACAACAGTCAACTATTGTCTCTTGTGTGGATCAACAATTGGTGGCGACACAACAGAGCCAGGTTGCCAGATAGGCCAGATAGTACAACTGCTCCAGATGCTCCTCAGCCTTCAAACCCATCTGCTGACCCGTGGGGTGAGTTCGACGAGATAGAGTATGTTGGTGTGAGCGATGAGAAGGAGAACTACAAGGACCTGGTTTCAGATGATGAGGAAGCAGATCCTGAGTACATCCCTTCCTCTGATGATGAAGATGATGATGACCTAACTATCAATGATGAGAAAGGATGTGATTATCTTACTCATGTAACTGATGTTGAAAATCCTAGGATAGAAGTTGGTGTCACTTTTGAGGATGGTGATGTTTTTAAGAGATGCATTAGACAATATGCTGTGCTACATGAGGTTGAACTTGCAGCAAAATATTCTGAGTCGTCAAGGTATCGAGCACACTGTAAAGCCAAAAGATGCAAGTGGAGGATACATGCATCAAGGCTGCAGGATGGTAGGACTTGGAAGGTAAATGATCATATGCATGTTGTATGTTAAGTAACTGTGTACTTTGTTTACTTAATTTATTTTAACTAACTGTTTTGCGTCTCATATGTTTCAGATTAAGAAGATTCCATATAAGCATAGATGTGCCAGCACTGCCAAGTTAGAGAATAATTGCATGGCCACAAATCATTGGGTGAAGGACAGAGTTATCAACAAGCTGAGAGAAGATGCCACAATAGGTGATGCTCTTTTGTAGAAGTACCTAGAAGAGAAATTCTGTATCAAGATGTCTTACTATGTTGTGTGGGATGGCAGACAGATGGCACTTGATGAGATAATGGGTGGTTGGGAGGACAGTTTTCAGGCTGTATTTAGCTTCAAGGCAGAGATTGAGAAGAGAAGTCCTGGAAGTGTTGTGGAAGTGGCCTATGACATTATCAATGGAAAGCATAGGTTCAGCAAACTGTTTGTGGCCTTAAAACCTTGCATTGATGGTTTTTTGCATGGTTGCAGGCCATATCTTGGCATTGATTCAACAGTTCTAACTGGCAAATGGTGGGGGCAGTTGGCTTCTGCAGTTGGTATAGATGGCCACAATTGGATGTTTCCAGTGGCTTATGGTTGTTTTGATTCAGAGTCAAAGGAGAACTGGAGTTGGTTCATGAACTGCTTGCAGAAGGCCATAGGCTCACCTCCAGGGCTTGTTATCTCAACTGATGCAGGGAAGGGGATAGATGCAGCAGTCACTAAAGTTTTCACAAATGGTGTTGAGCATAGAGAGTGTATGAGGCATCTTGTGAAGAACTTCCAGAAGCGGTTTCATGGTCAGGTGTTCGAAAGGAATCTATGGCCTGCATCAAGAGCAGTGATCATGAACAAGAGGTTGCTGAAGTAGGTCGAGACGATGCTGCTGAAGACAGGAAGCGTAGACCACAGTGGTGTCCAACAGGGGTCTTCACCAAAAGCCAGAAAAGACGTGTCCAGAGGCTTCGTTGTCGGGAGATGCAGGCCGAAGGTAATGGTCGTGACAAGGATGACGATCATCGGCCTCGTATAAGGCAAGAATGGAGGCCTAAGCTCAAATCACAGGTTGAGCAGTCATCGACGTCCATTAACATGGTATGCATGTTACCTGCTGAATTCCGGGCTTTATCTATGAAGGGTTCTAGTGATGAAGAAGGAGAAACAGCACAGTTGGTGTTGGATCCTCAGCAAGCGGTATTTGAGAAGCCTGAAGAAGTCAAGCACCGTCATCCGAAAGCCTTGTACATAAAAAGGTTTGCGAATGGGAAGCCGATGAGCAAGATGTTGGTAGATGGTGGAGCAGCGGCGAATATCATGCCGATATCAACATTCAAGAAGTTTGGCAAGGTTCCCGAAGAGATGATCCAGACCAACATGGTGCTAAAAGACTATGGGGGCAAGACGGCGCCAACCCTTGGAGCTACAAACGTCGAATTGACAGTTGGCGGTAAGACCCTTCCTACTACTTTTTTCGTCATTGATGGGAAGGGATCATATAGCCTGCTTTTGGGAAGATATTGGATCCATGCCAATTGTTGCGTACCATCCACCATGCATCAGCTGCTAGTCCAGTGGGATGGTGATCAGGTGGAAATCGTGCAAGCCGAATCGGTAGAGAATGTGGCTAGTGCCGATATGACCCCATGGCAGATGGATGAGGTAGAGTGTCTGTCTGGTAAAGCATGGGAAGGTGATTTTTTAGAGGTTACCAGCAGGTCTGTGGAGATAAAAGGGGGCACCAATGCTCAAATGTCACTCTGACAGGCGCCATGGATGACAACATTGAAGATGGGAAGCTAGGGAGAGGTTTTACTTTGGCAGATGGGTTAGAAGAGGTTGATATAGGGGATGGTGATAGGCCTCGGCCGACTTTTATTAGTAAAAAGTTGTGTAAAGATTTCAAGGTTAAATTAATAAATTTGTTGAAGAAGTATCGAGATTGTTTTGCATCGGAATACCATGAGATGTCTGGGTTGAGCCGATCGATTGTGGAACATTGGCTGCCTATTAAGCCTGGATATCGCCCTTACAAGCAACCTAGTCGAAATTTTGAGCCTAAAGTGTTGGATGCTATAAAGGAAGAAATTACTAGGTTGTATGATGCGAACTTTATACGGCCATGCAGATATGCTGAGTGGATTTCGAATATCATGCCTGTGAAGAAGAAGAATGGAAAGACCAGAGTCTGCATTGATTTCCGGAATCTTAACAAGGCTACGCCGATGGATGGATATCCGATGCCTGTGGCTGATACTCTGATCAATGCTGCAGCAGGACATAAAATTGTTAGCTTTATGAATGGAAATGCTGGATATAATCAGATCTTCATGGCTGAAATAAAATTGTTAGTTTTATGGATGGAAATGCTGGATATAAACAGATCTTCATGGCTGAGGAAGATATTCCCAAGACTGCTTTCCGATGTCCGGGTGCTATCGGTCTATATGAATGGGTGGTAATGACTTTCGGTTGGAAGAATGCTGGTGCCACATATCAGAGAGCGATGAATTATATATATCATGATTTAATTGGCTGATTGGTGGAAATTTACATCGATGATGTTATAGTCAAGTCAAAAAGCGTTGATGATCATATTGCTGATTTGCGGGAAGTCTTAGAGAGGACAAAGAAGTATGGAGTTCGGATGAATCCTAACAAGTGTGTGTTTGGTGTATCGGCTGGGGAGTTTTTAGGTTTTATCGTCCATGAAAGAGGTATTGAGATTGGGCCGAGAAGCATTGAATCCATCAAGAAGATAAAGCCTCCGATGAACAAGACTGAATTGCAATCATTGGTGGGGAAGGTTAATTTTGTCCGTAGGTTTATTTCTAACCTTTTAGGAAGGATTGAGCCTTTTGCTCCTTTGCTACGGTTGAAGCCCAATCAGGAGTTTAAGTAGGGGCATGAACATCAGAAGGTGCTAGATGATATCAAAGCTTATCTGAGCTCGCCTCCTGTGGTTGCACCACCAAGACCGGGTATGCCTTTCAAGCTGTATTTGTCTGCCGATGGGAAGTCTATTGGGTCGACGCTGGTCCAAGAGCAAGAAGGAAAAGAAAGGGTTATTTTTTATTTAAGCAGAAAGCTAATTGATGCTGAGACCAGGTACCCTGATATTGAAAAATTATGCTTATGCTTATATTTTTCGTGCATGAAATTGCGACATTACTTGTTGTCTAGCGAGTGCACAGTGGTATGTCAGGCCGATGTGGTGAAGCATATGCTATCGGCTCCAGTATTGAAGGGACGTCTCGGCAAGTGGATGTTGGCTTTGACGGTGTTTGATCTGAGGTATGAATCGCCCAATGCTGTGAAGGCTCAGGTATTGGCAGACTTGATTGTGCAACATGTTGATTTTGATCATAGTTTGGTTGAGCCAATACCGTGGACTTTGTTTTTTGATGGATCAATATGCAAAACTGGTTGTGGGATCGGTATTTTGATTATTTCACCTTTGATGGCAAGTTACGAGTTTTCATTTGCCGTTGAGGATTATACCAACAATCAGGCCGAATATCATGCTGTGTTAAAGGGGTTGCAACTATTGAAAGAGGCAGGAGCCGATTACGTTGAGGTTGTTGGAGATTCATTGCTGGTGATTAATCAGTTGGCTGGTCTTTATGAGTGCAAGGATGAGGTACTGATGGCATATCACCAGGATTGTTGGACCCTGATGGAGAGCTTTAAAGATGCAGTTTTCAAGCATGTGCCTCGAGAAGAGAATACCGAAGCTAATGATCTTGCTCAACATGCCTCTGGTTATCGGCTGATGGGTGATTATGTTGATATTGCAGAGTTATTAGCCGATGATTGGAGAAAAGAAATTATGGATTACTTGCATAACCCTTCGCAGAAGGTATCCAGAAAAGTCAGGTATAAAGCTCTTAAATATGTTTTATTGGATGGTGAGCTTTATTATAAGACTTTAGAGGGTGCTTTGTTGAGATGTCTGGACGATGAGGACGCAACATTAGCGATGGCAGAGGTACATGAAGGAATCTGCGGGACTCATCAATCGGCACATAAGATGAAGTGGTTATTAAAAAGAGCTGGTTATTTTTTGGCCAACTATGATGGAAGATTGTTTTCGGTATTATAAAGGTTGCCAGGATTGTCAGAAGTTCGGAACTATACAGAGAGCCCCTGCATCGGCTATGAATCCGATTATTAAGCCATGGCCGTTTCAGGGGTGGGGGATGGATATGATTGGTTAGATTAATGCACCATCAAGCAAAGAACATAAGTACATTTGGCAGCTACTGATTATTTTACTAAATGGGTGGAGGCAGTGCCATTCAAGAATGTGACTTCTAGAGACGTGATTGATTTTGTGAAGGAGCATATCATATACTGATTTGGCATTCCGCAGACGATTACAACTGATCAGGGGTCTGTTTTCATATCGGAGGAGTTTTTGGAGTTTGCGGCGAGTCTCGGTATTAGGGTATTAAATTCTTCTTCATATTATGCACAAGCTAATGGACAGGCTGAGTCATCTAATAAAAGTCTGATCAAGTTGATTAAGAGGAAGATTGATGAGCAGCTGAAGAAGTGGCATACTACTTTAGCCGATTCATTGTGGGCCTATCGGATGTCTTTTCATAGGGCAACTAAAGTAACTCCGTATCAGCTTGTTTATGGACATGAGGCTGCTTTGCCATGAGAAGTAAATATCGGATCACGGAGGATTGTGTTGCAGGATGAGCTTACAGTCGAAGAATACAAGAATTTGATGGGGGACGAGTTAGAAGACATAATACAACTTCGATTGAGAGCGATGGAAAAAATTATTCGTGACAAAGCGCTGAGTTGCCAAGCATTATAACAAGAAAGTAGTGTCTAAACAGTTTGGAGGAGATTTGGTATGGAAGCTTATCTTGCCGATTGGATCTAAAAGTAATCGCTTCGGCAAGTGGTCTCCAAACTGGGAAGGTCCTTTTAAAATCACCCAGTGTTTGGATGGTAATTCGTACATGTTAGAGCACTTGGATGGGCAAGAGTTTGGCAGAGCAATAAATGGTAAATACTTGAAGAAATATTACCCGAGTGTCTGGATCAATTATTAAATGCAGGGTACAAGATTGACAACTCGGTTAGTTACAATGAGCCGATATTGACTCAGCCGATATGGTGGCAAGTCATATCGCCTTTGAGAAAAGGAAATAAAGGATACAAGGTACTTCATCACGTGCCCAGGGCTTGTTTTTGAACCTCTCCGATGGAGCCGTGAAGGTGGTCGAGACTGGATGCGCTCGCGGAGGAGGTTGAAGTATTCAGCCACAGGGACGGTGATGACCGGTGCGGGGAGCCTAGTCATGGTGAGTACGGTTCCTGGATCGGCTAGCGGTGTTACCTTGCTGTGGGGGCACACGACCGCCGGGAAGGAACCTTGTCTGACGACGAACATCAGTACCTTCATCTTCATCACCAGATGAGAGAGCAATGATTTCTGGGAGGCCAGGAGCATGAGGTTCGAATCCTGGGAGAATTATGGCAAGAGGAATAGCGTCTATGAAAGGGATCTCAGGAGGAGGATCGGCTGATTGAGGAACTGGTGGCGGATTTAATGTTGGTTGTGGAGAAGAAGAAGCAGGGTGTTGTTTTTATTGCTCTTTCTTGTTGGCAGAGGGATTTTTCTTGCTAGCCATGGTGGTGGCGGTTTGAAGAGTAATGAAGGTATTTGGTGGCCTTTTATAGTCGCGGAGCAAGAAGAAGATAAGGGCGATGCATTCCGCAGACGATTACAACTGATCAGGGGTCTGTTTTCATATCGGAGGAGTTTTTGGAGTTTGCGGCGAGTCTCGGTATTAGGGTATTAAATTCTTCTTCATATTATGCACAAGCTAATGGACAGGCTGAGTCATCTAATAAAAGTCTGATCAAGTTGATTAAGAGGAAGATTGATGAGCAGCTGAAGAAGTGGCATACTACTTTAGCCGATTCATTGTGGGCCTATCGGATGTCTTTTCATAGGGCAACTAAAGTAACTCCGTATCAGCTTGTTTATGGACATGAGGCTGCTTTGCCATGAGAAGTAAATATCGGATCACGGAGGATTGTGTTGCAGGATGAGCTTACAGTCGAAGAATACAAGAATTTGATGGGGGACGAGTTAGAAGACATAATACAACTTCGATTGAGAGCGATGGAAAAAATTATTCGTGACAAAGCGCTGAGTTGCCAAGCATTATAACAAGAAAGTAGTGTCTAAACAGTTTGGAGGAGATTTGGTATGGAAGCTTATCTTGCCGATTGGATCTAAAAGTAATCGCTTCGGCAAGTGGTCTCCAAACTGGGAAGGTCCTTTTAAAATCACCCAGTGTTTGGATGGTAATTCGTACATGTTAGAGCACTTGGATGGGCAAGAGTTTGGCAGAGCAATAAATGGTAAATACTTGAAGAAATATTACCCGAGTGTCTGGATCAATTATTAAATGCAGGGTACAAGATTGACAACTCGGTTAGTTACAATGAGCCGATATTGACTCAGCCGATATGGTGGCAAGTCATATCGCCTTTGAGAAAAGGAAATAAAGGATACAAGGTACTTCATCACGTGCCCAGGGCTTGTTTTTGAACCTCTCCGATGGAGCCGTGAAGGTGGTCGAGACTGGATGCGCTCGCGGAGGAGGTTGAAGTATTCAGCCACAGGGACGGTGATGACCGGTGCGGGGAGCCTAGTCATGGTGAGTACGGTTCCTGGATCGGCTAGCGGTGTTACCTTGCTGTGGGGGCACACGACCGCCGGGAAGGAACCTTGTCTGACGACGAACATCAGTACCTTCATCTTCATCACCAGATGAGAGAGCAATGATTTCTGGGAGGCCAGGAGCATGAGGTTCGAATCCTGGGAGAATTATGGCAAGAGGAATAGCGTCTATGAAAGGGATCTCAGGAGGAGGATCGGCTGATTGAGGAACTGGTGGCGGATTTAATGTTGGTTGTGGAGAAGAAGAAGCAGGGTGTTGTTTTTATTGCTCTTTCTTGTTGGCAGAGGGATTTTTCTTGCTAGCCATGGTGGTGGCGGTTTGAAGAGTAATGAAGGTATTTGGTGGCCTTTTATAGTCGCGGAGCAAGAAGAAGATAAGGGCGATGCACCGTGTAAAGGCAAGTGGGATCGTGGGACTTTGTGTAAAAGAGGTGCACGCCATGTAGGTGGAAAACGTGATATGTCACGTCGGGGAGCAGTGTTCACGTGAGGGGAATCGAGGAGCTTAAAGTGAGACACACCAAGTCAAGATAAAGATGCGGTTCTTTTTAGAGAAAGACTATAAAGATGACAGATAGCACGTGAACACAGGCCGACGTCTTTACGTCGCCCTTGGACTTGCATAAAGTTCCAAAAGAGGTTTTTATATTACAAAATATTGCCTAGATACAATTCTACAGGTATTGCTGAAGCATCTGGATAGCGTTGGTGCGGATTTCTTCTACAGAAGCCAGATAGGCATTGTCTCTCTCCTCAGAGCCGATCGGCTGGATGGTTTGGAGGATCTGTTGGCGCGCTAAGTCCCTGACAGAGGACAATATGCCTTCTTGCGTAGAGATCTCATCGGGCAAGGAGGGCAGCTTGGCTTTTTCGGCTTGGATTTCTCTTTCCTTAGCCGATACGGCTGCTTGGAGATCTTTTAGTTCTTGGCGGATTTGCGTCAGCCAATTTTGGATTTCTGATGGTCGTTGCATCAGAGAGGCTAGTTTTTGAGCTTCAGCCTGGACTTGAGCATCAGACTCTACCAGAAGTGTTAGTCGCTCCGACTGGGCTGCACGATCGGCCATTTTTCGATAAATCCGAAGGAGTTCCAGCTCACGGTAGTCAATGTGTGCCGCCGGGTGTAGCGCGAACAGAAGATCTTCTAGAAGCATGGAGCGGACTTCATTGAAGCGATCCAAAATTGGCCTGATATCGGAGACCAATGTTTCCAGGGAGGCTGATTCAAGTCTCGCCAAGATCTCGCGGAGTGTCCTTCTGATTTCTTTAGGAATAAAGGGGCGGGGACTGCTGGCCGATGCAATGGGGATAGCCTCGTATATTGTTGTGTCCGATGCCTGTACAGAGGTGGCAAAAAGTCAAGTGTTTATTGTGATGAATTTGAAGGAGGCATGATTAGGCGATGTGACAAGTGGTACTTACAGGGGGGTTCGACGCAGGGATCGGTTGTTCGGATTCCAGGATATCGGCAGCCAGAGGAGGATCATTGGGGATAGTTTCAGAAGTTTCCTGTGCTCCTATGTCCGATGATGGTGGAGCCGATACATTGGTTTGGACAGGATGAGGGACCTACAGAGGAATAATTATGAGATCCAAAATAATATGGAAATGAACTTAAAGGTAGATTACCTCTTCTGTGATCGGCGATGGTGCTGGAACCGCTTGCTGCGTCGGCTGAGCAGTTCGATTTTCGGCAGAACCCTGAAAGTACAAAGGTGTTAGTCATCAAAATAATGTTGTTGATGAAATAACTTGAGGAATACCTGTGGAGAAGACGGCTGAGAGCTTGGGCTCAGTACGGTACTGGCTCTGATTTTTCTGGTTGCAGAGCGTGTTGTGTGCTTCTGTTTCTTGGACGGTTTGACAACAGCCGATGGAACAGCAGCCGATGGAGCAGTAGCCGATGAAGCAGCAGCTGATGAGGCAGCAGCCGATGGAGCGGCCGCCGATTGAGTAGCAGCAGGTTGGGCAGCAGCAGTCTGAGCAGTAGTTGCTCTGGTTCGCCTCGCAGGAAGAGCCGGTGGGATTACGCCGATGAACGGAATGGCCGATTCTGTGAAATAGATGATCGGGTTGGCAGACCGACTAAGGGGAGGTCCAGTTGGTGCTGCGGGCTGAAAAGGCACATTTGTTAGTGTCCGATGAGTTTAAAAATTTAGCCAAAAAATGATGAAAGTAAAATCGGCACATTTACCTCTTCGTCGTCTTCTATTCCCAAGGGAGTCAGGTATGTCGAGCAAGGATGAAGAAAGAGGTGGTTTCTCCATTCTTCCCACCAGGATCGGAAGTGTTCAGAATTGAACGGCCGAAGCATGACGTCGTCAAAAGTCCCCATGGGGATGTTGTCGGCCAGGTTCATGATCCTGTTGTAATCGATCCGATCGGCGATGGGGGCTCTGATGGGGATTCTGCCGACGAAGAAGAGACGGATGGGAAGCTGGCCAAGGCCCATCTGACGAGCTATGACAGATGGGTGATACAGCTCATAGGAGGGCTTGGTGTTGCGGCCCGTAGCGATGCCCATCGGAAGGATGAAGGTCTGGTGTAGGACAAGAAGAAGGCAACCAATTCAGCATCCCTCAATGGTTCACTGGGATGAAAAGAGGAGGGAACAGTGAAAGTCAGCCTGTCCAGATATGAGAACCAGACGGTGGCCTTGGTTCGGAAGCCATAGTAGAAGAGCTTGAACCAGACGAACAAAGGCATCGGCTGATAGCTTGTCACCAGGGGCGACGGACAGTGCCTCGTCGAAGGATATGGCATGATGGTATGTGGTCTCATCGGCTTCGGACTGGATGTCAGGGAACAGATTGGTGTTCAGAGGCAAGAGTTTTGTGGCCTTGTGGCTTCGGACTGGATGTCAGGGACCACCAAAGTTGTCGACGGACTGATTGGTGGACAGTTTGCGGGTCGTTTGATGAAGGAGATGATAAGCTGCTCCTAGTAAATATCGGCCTAGGGGTAGCTGGGTGCCACCGGAGATAAGCTCGGCAATGCTTTGCCAGTTCTGAGTGGGGCCGCATGCCGACCCGCAGAAGACGAAACGGTCCAGCCACATCATCAAGAAAGCGATATATTCCCTCTCGGAGACTGGGCCTGAGGTTTTGCCATATTTGGCAATAAAGCCTTTCCAACCACCAATGTTTTTGGTGGGATAGGAGGAGGTAATCGAAAGATTAGCCGGCGTAAAAGGGGTGGTGACGTCCAGATCTGTAATCATGGTGACGTCCAGAAGGGAAGGACAAATGGGGCCGTGACCAAAGGTGAAGGCATTCAGTGCATCGGACCAAAAATAAGAAGAAGAAATAAGCAGAGGCTCGTTCTTCTTTATATCGGCAATGGAAAGATTGAGACAGTGACCGATGCCCTGTTTCTCCCACAGATCGACCTTTGCTTGGTGCATCCTATGATACCATGATTTCCACCCTTGAAGTTTGCTAGGCCAAGATCTAAAGCTATCCGACCAGCGGGATGGATCTACAAGAGTATTTTTGAAAGGAATCCTAAAGGTTTCAGCTTCTATGAGTTTAGCAGGATCCTCATCTCCCATTGGGCCTAGAAAATAAAATCTTGGGACGCCACTAGGGATCATGATTTGCGCCCTAAAAGACTGAAAAGAGGAAAAGGCGAAATGAGAAAAACCCGGGATCTAGATCTAGAATGATGGGGAAAGAAGAAAGAAAATACATCGGGGATGACGGACGGGAGAACCGGTATCGTCGGCGCAGGATTTTCATCGGAGCCGGAGGAGTCTTGGTGGTCCATTACGGGCTCGGGGAAGTTGCGGCGGCGGCGCAAGAGAGAGAAAATGAGAGCATGAAGGTTTGCGTGGGAAGAAGACTAGAGGAAGGAGACGAGGTCAAGAGGTTTATATAAGGACCGGTGGTTGGTCGGTGGCTATAAATGCTGCGGGATACTAGGAGACAAATTCGACGCACGAAGATATCGTACCCCGAACTTGGAGGGCATGTGTTGAGACCAGAATTTTGCAGATCCTAGCTGAATGTGTGGCGACAAAAGTGGGCTTTGAAGAATATCTGGAAAGGGCCCACCACAGAGGAAAAGAGGCCAAGCTGCTGGACCGAGTCGGTCTGTGTTCGGGTTAGCATAGATTTGTTTTGTTTCTTTTTTAGGTAGTGTTTGTATTAGACTCCGAGTCGTGCACGAGTGGTGCTTTGGGTGCATAAATATAAACACAGGTGCTTGTAACGAAACCCTAATCACAATCAATACAATTCTCGGCGCATCGCCAACCTGTTTTCTCGACGGGTTTTCTTGTCTCATGTGGGCTGCATCGGCACGATCTCCATGTACGGCGGGGAACTCGTCACCCAAGGTAATTGCCTAGCTTATCTAGTAACCTTCTCGTCTTATACTTTGATCGAATTATCTCACTATATGAGTCGATTGAATCTGCTAATGCTTTGCTAGAACAATTATCAGTTATCCGGTATATTAGATCTATCTAGATTTGATCAGGACTGTTTTACCAGCTGTCTCGGTTAGGTCCGATCCTGTCGTAATTCTCGTTTGAAAGGCAAAATATAGATTTTTCGAGTATATTCGAGTCATCTTAGATTTATCTGCCGATCAAGTGTTCCACCTGATTACTTTGCTGTAAAACCTTATTGCTGTCTCGGTTAAGTCCGATCCTACGGGTTTTATCAGAGTAGTTCTGTGATGTGACTTAACCGATAGATATTTCTTTGGTTCTACCAGAGTGTTTAGCTGGTAGTTTATCTTGTCTTTTCGTTGTATCGGCCCAGCATCCTATTTCTATTAACTGTGGCCGGTGCGATATCACCATATATATACGTTGTATCGGCTCCCGG
>LAPY01000879.1:53169-68830 GCA_000970635.1 Eragrostis tef | reverse complement strand
ACAACTCTACCGGCAGGTGCTGGACGGGCTGGCCTACCTCCACGCGCGCGGCGTCATCCACCGCGACCTCAAGTGCGACAACATCTTCGTCAACGGCAGCCAGGGACAGGTCAAGATCGGCGACCTCGGACTCGCCGTCGTTCGAGGAGGGGCGAGCCGGTGCGTGGTGGGCACGCCGGAGTTCATGGCGCCGGAAGTGTACGCGGAGGCGTACGACGAGCTCGCCGACGTGTACTCGTTCGGGATGTGCGTGCTGGAGATGGTCACGCTCGAGTACCCCTACGCCGAGTGCGCGCACCCCGTGCAGATCTACAAGAAAGTCACCTCCGTACGATTGGATTTTTGTGTCGACATTCCTGAATCCTGGTTCCTTTTTGAGTTTTCTGTTTGATTGACTGATTGATCGATCACTCATAGTTAATTAGCGTTTCTCCTGCCTCTCTCTGAACTTGATCAGGGGATAAAGCCGGCGGCTTTGTACAAAGTGAGCGACCCGGCGGTGCGGCGGTTCATCGAAAGGTGCCTGGCGCCGGCGACGCGGCGGCCGTCGGCGATCGAGCTGCTCAACGACCCGTTCCTGCAGATGGAAGACGACGGCTTCGGTTTTTACGGCGAAGGAGACTACAACGCGATGTACAACTACCTGCACCAGCCTGCTCTCGTCGACGAACGCCACGCCGGCAGCAACGGCTCGTCCTCGGCGACGAATGACGACGATAGATGGGCTGGCTGTGAGGAGGACGAAGATGACGACGATGATGACAGCAAGTTCCAGGGTATTGCCATGCTGTTCGACGAGCATGAGGACGACGAGCACGTCGCCGGCGTGGACATCTCCATCAAGGGGAAGAGGGTGGAGGACGGCAGCATCTTCCTCCGCCTGCGCATCACCGACAAAAGCAACCCAGGTACTGATGTGATGGCTCTGGCTCTGGCCACTGCAATTTTGTTTGAAAGTTTTTTTGCATGAAAATGTTTCATTGTTCGTATGTCAATTGAACTGTTTGCTACTATGAAATTCAGGGCTTGTCCGGAACATCTACTTCCCCTTCCACACGGAGTCCGACACGGCGCTGAGCGTGGCCGCGGAGATGGTCGGGGAGCTGGACATCACCGACCACGAGGTCACGCACATCGCCGAGATGATCGACGGCCAGGTCGCCGCGCTGCTGCCGCATTGGAGGCCAGGTCCGGGAATGAGCGACGACGACGACGAAGAAGAAGCCGCCCGTACATGTCAGAACTGCCGGTCCAGCGCGTCATCCGGCGGCTCCTCCGCGGCGGCTGCCGGTGCGCGGAGCTGCACGGCCGGTTCGAGGAGATCACGGTCCAAGCAGACGAAGAGCGGGTGCAGTGCGAAAGCTCAGGGTGCAGCTCAGACGACTGAGTTTGACACAGCCAGGCAGAGCAGAGTGCCAAAGGCATCAACTGAATGTCGCCACTGACTGAATGTTCAGAACAGCCTGGAATCATTATGAAACTAGCAAGATAGAGGAATACCGTGTCGATAGAAATCGTAGCAACCATCGATCAGCTGTCACTCATAGGGGAAAAATTGTGCATTGTCGGTGCCGCCGCCACCGTGATCAGAGAGTAGCCTTACGATGATGAGGAGGGCTAATACTAACCTTGATCAGCTGTTCATAAACAGAGAAGTTACTCTTCCAGAGCAGTCTTGCTTAATTACCGACACCTTCAGAGAACAGAACATTTACTGATGAACAATGCCATCGATTTTTGGCGCTTAAATCTACTGTTTCTAGGACGTTTTTATCCTTCTGTTCCGAGTCTCAGTAGGCAAGAAACTGAAATGTAACCAGGCCGTCTGGCTGCTTGTAAGTAACTTTCTGTATTTTTGCTTTTGTAATCATCTTAAGACGGGTATAGTTTGGATACTAATCTTTTTGAACAAAAGTTGAATATATGTAAAATAAATAGATGAATAAATATTCAGGGCAGTTGCATATTCTAAACCATTTATTCATGATCTTATACAGTGGTCCGGAAAGCAACATGGAGTGTGACATGCTTAGCTGAGGGGCGGC
The DNA here is from genome assembly GCA_000970635.1 of Eragrostis tef. Lineage (NCBI taxonomy): Eukaryota > Viridiplantae > Streptophyta > Magnoliopsida > Poales > Poaceae > Eragrostis > Eragrostis tef. Next base: position 66,785 of record LAPY01000879.1, on the reverse strand, counting down.
AAAGCAAGGTGCATATTATGCCCAAAAAAAGTTTCCCTGAGGTGACATAAGAAAGACGGCAAGTTGGTATCTACCTTTATGTACTTAATTAGGCAGAAAAACTAGAGAAACAAAGCCTGTCCAGAGACCAAATTTGGAGTTGAACTCCGCACTGTACAGCCAGTGGAAAAGAACCTATGATAGGGACTTTCATGCCAAGTTGCGATGAAACAAGAAAAAGATATGCATAATACTAACTTGCACATTTCCAGCTACTGGAGGGTGGTCTGACTGATGCTTTTTCTCACGCAACTCCAGTTTGTTCACTTGGAGGCTCAATAATGCACAAAGATATGTATTATTGCTTCATCGTTTGGTCATCTTTTAATGAGATATTTTGAAATGTTTGGCTTGTGCTAGAATGTCGCATATGAAAATCCGTGCTGAAAACGGGGACACCAAGTTAGGTTCCTAGGTTCTAACTGAATTTTGGCTTCGAGATGAACTAGGTGGTCAAGTAAGTGTATTTTGGGATCAAAACAGAGGATCGAATCCAGCAAACTGATTTATACCTTAACTGTTTATGGCCTGCAACAAACTGCGCACATCTTCTAAATCCATCCCTAGTTTTCCTCAAAAATATTTAATCTACTAGAGTCCAAAGACTGATGGTCTTTGTCCATGGGATCAGATTCGCAGGCATGCCACATATAAGGCTTCTAGAAGCAGGAGAAACGGGTCTCCTTCCATTGTTACTTTCCATTGAGAAGTCGGTGATCTTGTGGGCGCAAAACTGCATATGCACTTATGTGGTGCATGAAAACACAATCCATAAAGGCACAAGATACATGCATTATCTACAGATAAAATATGATGCCACCTTCCTCCCGTTCGTCAATTCATCTTTTATTTATTACTTAATGCTATAAGCATGAGAAGAAGAACCATCTTAATTCCGCAACCTTTCCAATTTGTGAACTATACAAATTCTGCTGCTGCTTCAGTTTGTAGAACCTGCACACGGCTGCACCTTTAAAGTACCCTAGTACTACGACATCAGAAGCAAATGAGTTTAGTTCAAAAATGCATTTGAAGTGACATTGCTTAGACTGGGAAATCCATTGAGAATGACTTGGTGACCGTCAGAAAGGTCCACTGTATCTGCATGATTAGGCAAATGAGAGCAACTCTGTTTATTGGTAGGCTTACATGGTTTTCAGATAAGCATAAAGGCGACAACAGGCATGGTTGGCTGGGTGGTAGGGGATGAAAGCAAAATGCAAGCCATGCGCATTCAATAATTGAGCTCATCATCTCATGGTCCTTTATGAACTGAAGGTCACTGTTTGGAGGAAACAGGAGGAAACTCCTCTGTCCTCTCATGCTTGGCTTGCATCTAGGTGGCACGAGTGACATTACATGAATGAAGATACGGGATGCTGGCGCCTAATTTATTCATTTATCATATCATTACCTGGTCTAGGTTTTCCTGCCGGTGCCCAATTATTTGTGGCAGCTAGGCGTCTACAGGAACTGCATGTTCCGGAGAATTTCATTTTATTATCAGAAAAGGTTGCAACGCTTTAGTGTTTGGTTTCTTGTGACCGAACTCTGTTGTGAGCCTAAGTTGCGTTACTCGTGATTGGGCGAATATAGCTGGGTACAAAAAGGATGCAAGGGTGTTGGATTTATCATGACAAATTTGATTGCGAATCTAAGCTGTGCTACTCCTGACTGGACGAATAATACTATCATGACAAATCAATAAGATTTTTGTAAGGAGAGAGAAGGAGTGGATGATATATTTAAAAGAACATATGATGAGATATCATAATGCAATTATTCAAAATGTAAGGAAAGCAGAGACACATGGCTAAATTTGGCCTAACCTGTGGGGAGCTTCTCCTCCATTGCTTCCTCCTTTTTGCAGGCATGTAGGATGTACTGATCCAATGCAACATCACACGTTTCCCTTTTTCCAATTCGCTAGACAAGAAGGCATGCATCGAACGAGTCAGTCCAGATTCTCGAGCCGCAAATTAAACAGCCCTCGTTATCGTTTCGCAAGTCAGAGATGACGACGACATATGTCAAGAGGTTCAAAGCAAAGCTAGCCGTTTCGGATCTCGCTAGGGTGGACCAGGCTACTAGTTGCCTTTTAAATTCAAATCGTGCAGCGAGGATGTGGATTGGTCCATGCATTTCTCCATCTAGGATCATAGAGAAGATTCGACAGTAGGACCTTTCCTAATGCAGTACTGCCGACTTTTCATAGCTGCACGACAGATTTCATGTTATGAATGGATATGCTAGTATATTTTTATTTTATTTTTTGCGAGGGAATATACTAGTACATGTACATAGCCAAATGCCTGAGAGCACAGCACAATTCTACAAACCTTCTTGCATTGGTGACACGAGCGAAATTGGGGGAAAATCTTGTTAGGTTAAATTTCTTCTTATTGGCAGGAAGATTTTTGTATTTTTAATAGGCTTTGTCTTTTTTTTTAATATCCATTTTGTCTCCTAAAGAAAAACTAACGAGTCGTGCACTAAGCATAGCAACTATATTAAAAGACTTATCAATTTTCATTAAATTTACAGAAAAATGTATAGTTTTTATTTTCTTTTTCAGGGATTTTTGGAAAAATAAGGCTCTTGACATTCTATCTGTGGCCAGAATGCGAAGACAATGTTAGTCATTCTTCTCTTTGAATATCCAAAGTTTTACACCTAATAGTCTAATACTACATAAATAATTCGAATTGGATAGCAACAATAATCAATTTCAGCGCCAATTGTTTAGAGCAAAAGTTTACAATTTGTTATGCATTCGCCATATGCAATTTATTTACCCCCTAGACTACCCATAATTTTGATTTTTACTCCCTTTATATACACCTTTTTAGTTTATTCAATGCCTTTTTTTCATTGCCTTTCGGAATGAAACTCTGTTTTTTAATCGGAAAGCTATATATTCTGCAAGAATGTTGCTAAAAGATATTGCACTTGTTTGAAATATTCTTGTTTGCATTTTCCTTACAAAAGCTCTTTATGATATGCTCCTTATGGTAACAAGTTGATTTCGATAGAAATGTACACTTGTTTTGAAATTTATTAGTGTTTTGTGTTGATTTAACTTTGGAGAAAGAAGGTACCAGAGCTTTTCAACATTTGTTCCATCTGGTTATAGAAGCTGGTGTCAGTTTAATTAGTTATCAACAAATTATCTATTTTGTTATATTAACATACCATTTTTATTAAAAAATGGTTGATTGCATAGATCTTTAGAGTTGGTGTTCACGATCAAATTTGTTTACAATTAATAACTGAAATTGTAGTATGTTCACAACTTTCACAGATTTATGATGAACTAAATTGTTTTTTTATTTTTGTGATTGATGAACTAAATTGTTGTGTACGTGTATCGCATGTGTTCATTTTGTTTATCTATTGATCTGCCCTTTAAATTTTCAGATGTTCTTCTAGGTTTCGGTTGCAACTGTTTCACTTCAATATGTCTTCTTCAGTTCCTAGTGGGTCGCCAACCATTAAAAGCGAAACACGGTTATACATATTGAAAAGAGCAAAAGCACGCCATCTTCAGAAATAAAGTAAAGTTACATTGGCAATCGGTGATAGTCATGTCACTATACAAAACTGGCGCATAACCTTCACTAGGCGGGAGGATCATATGTTACAGGACCTTCCAATCTAGCTATCAGACAGCACTACAGATGAAAGCCGGCTTTGGGGAAAACTTTAGTTCTTCAGATAAGTGGCTTCACTTGCCCAGATGGGTCAAGATCCTGCTGATAAGTGCCTCTTTCTTACCAGAAACTGGCAAGCCGTGTGCAGTCAGGTAGGATTTTAACTCCACAACTGTCATGTCCTTCAGCTGCAAATTAAAAAATTCAGAATTTAGAAAACAATCATTGGTATGGCCAATTTGGGTACTGAGATGAACAGTGCGCTCAAGTGTTCAGAGGATAAACTGATGAAAATCCAATGTAAAAGAGCAATTTGTGGTGTCCTGCTGTCATGTAAACTTGGGCTGTGCATGCCAATGATTGTTGGCAAAGCACAAACTGAAGTTCTCTTAATCACATTGGCATATCTCAGTGAAAACCTGTACTTCGAATTCAACTTGCAAATCAGGACCAAGACTTTCGGTTAAGAAAATTCAGCTTGCAAGTCAGTAAGATTATTATCATGAAATTTGGAGCTTAAACAAGTAACGCCATTTTTGTCCTCCTTCAAGAGTGACTACTCACCTTTCCATTATCTGCAAGTTCCGCCCAATCATATGCTGCACTTTTCTGCGAAGCTGCATCAGTGATTGCCTTCCGCTTCTTTGAAGCCTCGCCACGTGAAGCTTTTGCTGCTGCTGCTTCAGCCTCCTCTTGGTCGTAATTTTCACCATAGACCGAAGCCTTAAATTCCTCAATAGCTTTAACTACCACTGGCCTGTGATAAGAGCAGCAAGGACCATCCAACACAAGGTAAAAATAAGATGACTGGTAGGAGTACATCTTAGCTTAACTGAATGTGCATTGAACATGTTCTCATGCTTGTATTCTGCTTGGGTGGAGTGACATCCATATTACGATTGTCGATAGTTATTCAAGAATTTGTATTCTCAGGGAAAAGAAGCTTGAAAATTTAGCAGACACAACTTTTTAAAAAAATAAAAAGTAGCTACCTTGCCATGCCTCGTTCATCAGGCAGGGTCTCGTCGTTTATATCTGGCATCTCATCTTCACCTAAGGCTAAGGCCTCCAAGATTCCATAGTGTCTTTGCAGAGCTGTTTGCCATTGGATAGCAGAAGTCATATATAGAGCATTTCGAAAAGGTCGTTAAATTTGAGTAATGAGGCAAGTAATTTGCAAGGGAATGAAGTTATTTTAACGCTCATTGTCATGTTAAAGCTAAGGGGCAAGTATGTACGTGCTCAAATACATTTCGAAATTAGGGCAGATAATTCCAAGAGTTCGGATTAGAAGTTAACCCATATTAATTCAAAAGAAGGCTTTTCGACCATATGGCTATCTAATTCTGACAACATCTAATATTCGAGATGATATGACACTTTCTAGATATTAAGATAGGGGCCAATACAGCTGTCGAAAAGACAGCTTAAAAGTAGTATAGTCAAATAATGAATTCATAGCTACTAACCTGGGTTAGCAAAATTGCATACAGAGAAATTCTTCAGATCAATGCGTTTCAACAGATTAGAAGCGTTCTTGATTTGCTCATCTGTTGCACGTGGTGCATCATCAGAAGTCACATGAACCTGCAAACCAATGTAACATAATTAGTTTATTGCAATGTTAAGTATACACATGAATCATGAATGGCAATCCTTACCTCTTCAGGACATCTAATATCATCGGAGTATGGAAGATAGATCATATGCATGCCGGGCGGCTCTTCTTGGCGTCCAGAGGAAATAACCTCTTCCTGAGTTTTTTTTCCCCCCAAGAGGTTGTTTCGGAAAGCATATTAGATAGAGTACAAAAAATGTCACACAAAATTCAGACAAACCGTTATCGTTTTGAAAGAACTATTAGTGTGAGGATACATCCCGGTAACAAGTCGAATGAGGACTGTTTTATGAAGTCATTTTCCTATTCATATTAGATCCCTTTTCATTTTATTTGTGTTGACCTCATGTACTCTATATATTGCCCCTCTAGGGCTATTAATCAATATAACTGCTATTCATAACAGAGTGGCACAAGAAAGCTACATAACCAATTTGCTTGGCATAGTTAAAACAGGACCATCCATATGATGGCAAGCTACAAGCTCAAGCAAATCAGCGATTACTTCTATAAGTGCAAAAAGCATGGCCTGCAGTGGAAACACCACTTTATTGATGTATATCATAATGAGCTAACTATTAATTGTACGCAGTTATTACTTTTGCAGTAAATATAAACATGGAATCGAAACACCCTCACCTGAGCAACAAGGGCTACAAGCTGTGCTCGAGTTGGATTCCCATAAAATGCAAGTGCAAATCTGAATTGTACATATACTGTGTAAGTTGGTGACAAGAGATAAATGCAAACATAAAATACTTGGCGTGTTTGACTTTATAATAAGTGCAAACTTGGCATGTTTGGTTTTATATCCAGACCTTGCCTAGCATAATTTGTGGGCAAGAAGTGTGTTTGATTCCCTGCCTCGCCTTGCCTACCCAAGACTCTCCTCTGCTAGCAAGGGTAACCTTGCTCACTAGAAAAGGCAGGCTAGGCAAGGCTATAAGCCAAACATGCCCAATCACTTGTGACCTGATACAGTGATGCTAAGAGATGCAGTGACATGCTATCGCAAGGCAGCCAGCGTATTGCCAACCAAAGCTTGTGAAATTGTCTTGTGTTCATACATAATTAAAAGCTATGCACAAGAGCTAACAACAATGAATATTTCGCACTAGTTTTGATAGCTAGGGTTGCATTTCGAATGGTTTTAGAGTCAAAGGTTGAAAAAACAAACTGAAGTGTCATTTAGGGTTGAAATACGGACTTGTCCTTAAAAAAGAGGAAAAAAACAAGTGATGAAGACTAACCTTCCAAGACGCAACATTGAGCTATGCAAAGCAACAAACACACGTGTGCTTCCAAAAATATTCTGCAACAGAGCATAATAGTTAAGTCTGAGTACCGACAGATGTTAATGCACATACAAGCACCAAACAAGAGTGGCACCCATCACATAGTTATCCTAGATTGGTGCTTCTAAAGAAGTGTCTATGAAAAATTTATGTCATCCAGAGAAACTTGTTAAGTCCAAATAACATTCGTTGATGTGTACCCTACGTTCCACGGAACAATAAAGTGCTGTATAAGGAAATTTTACCTCATCCAGAGAAACTGGTTAAATCTAAATAGCATTGGTTGAGGTGCACCCTAACTCCTAAGTTCCACAATGCAATAAAGTTACGTAACAAGGTATTGCAGATCTTGTACATTCTAGTTATTTTATTAGGTTGAAACTAGCAATATACATGATGCAGGTAATTTTTGAAGGAAATGTTGCACTTTTAATAGGAGAGCAATGCACCAAAACTGGATGATTAATATGCAGTTATATACAGCTAAAACTTGACATGTAATGAAGATATTAGACTTTTAAGTAATGAAGTTCTCAATTGTTATTACTATGGGAAATTCCCTTCTATGCCAATTAAAAAACTTCTAATACCTCATCCCCCTCAACCAAGTAAATAACTGTATAATCAAATTCCATCCGGACACTGAAGCACAACCATGAGCATAAAGGAAGTATTACTACCTCATCGCTTGGATAAATAAATGTTGATGGCCGTAAGTTATGATAATCCTTCAAGCAATCCAATGGCTTGAAGCCTAAAAGGCGTAGGTGATGACTTGAAACCCTTTTGACCTCAGATAGTTCACGGACCGAAAATTTGACAGCTGTGCTGCATGAAGAAAATGCACAAATGGATGATGGAGTGTGTAATATCACATGCATAAATGTAATTATGTGAAGTCAAACATAACCAAAAGTCATGGTAGCACCAGCCAAAACTGTCTTACTAGGCACGTGTAGCAAAAATAACCTTCTGGATAGATATATCAAGGTGTATTACGTTGCGAAACATGCATAAATGTTACTATCCTACAGTTGACAACATAATCATTGTAAGTTGTTTCTGAGACATCCATGTCTTCAGAGTCCCCATACTGCATAGGAATCCATTAAGCAGCTAGAAACTGGCTCCAAAAAACTCAGCAGGCTTGTCACAAAATGGTGGTTCACCATGATAGGTTCTAAAAGGAATTTGAAATGATTTTTTTTTGTGTAAGCGTGCAGTAATAAGGATTGTCCTATTCAATCATGTTGAAGTAGTCAGCAGCAGATCATAGAACTCAACAATAAACATCACACAGAAAAGAAACTAAACAATATGACTACCAGTGACCAGTGTCATGCTTGCTTACTCATTATACATCTGGAAACGCTTCTGTGGATCCTGAAGTAGAGCCCCAGTATCATTGCATATGAAAGACCTCTCTGTCTGTATAAATATTATCATATCATTAAATACTGAAACATATTAAAAACATACAACAGCAGCAGAAAAGGATATGTACCACTATTGGAATTATGATAATGTTGAAACACATGAAAACATATTAGTTTCACTGTAACTGGTTGTGCACATTATTGTTTATCTGATTGTGAAGCAAATGTTGTTCCACAGTATCTAATGAATCCGCAATATCTCTGAAAGGAAACTGTGGGGGAGAGCCCCACAACTTTTTTTATAACTAAACCAAACCGAGTACCAATACAGACATGGAAAACAAGAAGTTACCTAAAAGAAAACAGAAATACTAGAGAAGAAAACTACTGCTGCTACTAGCAAAGAATTTACTGTAGTGCATATTTGTCCCACTACACCTTGCTAGTAATTAGAATGTACAGCTGAACTGAAGCAGATAAATGAATAGTGTCAAACAAGTTTGATGTCATTCTTTCTTGACATGTATGACCGATTATTCAGCAAGGTAATATAACTTGTACACAATGTCCGCATTATAAATACATTTTGCATCAGGTGGGCTGGGGCACAACTGCACAGTGTATTCAAACTCAAATAGCGAGCTGCATAAGGGAGATCACGCGCTAGTTGAAGTCCTTATGTGATCTCACTCCTGCCATCGGGCCACATGCCCAATACCAAACTATCTTTCCACCTCTGGACACTTTGGTAATACCAGTGAATGAAACGGTACTGGATAACCATGACCTAAGGCTAAGAGGTAAGTAATATTGGTACAAGCATAAAAGCAAGTTTCTTCATCTTTTCTCCAACCATTACAAAATAATGTACTCATAATATGGATTTACAAGCAACACAGTATCGTGCTTTTATTGAAGATGGCGTCTTAATGTCAACAATGACAGCATTCCTAGACATGAAGCCTTAGAACTGGAGAGAAAATATATTGCATGATCAGGATGTTCTGAAATTATTTGGCTGGTGAGTTGGTGCAAACTTTGTCATAAAATATAGTAATCTTTTAAGCATAATCTCACCTTTAATGGAAGGTTACTGATGGAATCCAGCCATGTGATGGTCCCTACAAAAAGAAGTAATAAGCATATACTTAGATGTTCACGCAATAAATGTCATAAAGAAGAATAAAGTAGAATACCCGGAGTAGTAGGACGGATCAATGCATATGTATTCACTTCTATACATACGTCATTGGTAATTGCAAATGAAAGAGTTTTGACTCTGCGCTTCTTCATCATTCGTTTTCTCAGTTGATTAGTCATTTCCTCCAGCCTTTGAAGACAAAAACACAAAATCTTCTAAGTAACTTAAAATGTTTGCTCAAAGCAAAATACAACCTTTCCAATCGGTTAGAGTTGAAACAATTATTCGTGTGACATAAAAGATCAAGCACACCACAAATACATGGTATAATTTTAACCTACTCAATGGAGTCTCCAAGACATCTCAGTTAGAGATAAAAAAAAATTATTTGCATGACATAAAAGATCAAGCACACCACTAATACATGGTATAACTTTTAATGTACTCAATGGAGTCTCCAAAATATGTATGGTATGGAACAGTCACTTTTATCGATAGACCAAGCAGAAAGACAAAAATAAGTGATTCAAGTCCTATTGGAAAGAGTAGCATTTGAAAACCAGAAATAAGTAATTCAAGTTCATGTAAGAAATCCGAAAAAAAATTATGAAACCATTTCTGTGCTCGAATACAGCTAATGAGTACCATTTGACTTTGTATATTTATTAGAGTACCACGAAACCCCATGAAAAATTGGGACAGGTACTGTATATCTCTCTCATAAACGAATGGGCAGAGCTGCTGCCATACATTTCAAATAGAAAAACATGTCTACAAGCAAACAAAATACAAAGCAATTGTGATTCTGTGACACATGTTGCCTACATTGAGGCACCAAAAACTCAAGTATGAAGTCTGAACATTTTATTTCATTAGTAAAGATACCAAAAACTCAAGTATGAATTCTGTAACACAAGAATGGAATGAAATGCCAACGTGTTCGAGAAAAAAAAATGCCAATCAAATATGTAGATAAAAAAATCAGTGAGTAACATTGATTGATCATGGCTCAAGAATAGTACCTTCCACCAGCAACTGGTAGATACTCCACTATGTCATCTCCTTCCAGACCAATCAGATCCTGGACAAAAGGAGCTGCTTTGCAGTTACAATTTATAGGAGGGAAAAGAAATAATGGAGACATACTGCATAAAACAGGGACATTTTGAACTCTTCATCAGGCCGACTCAGTGGAAGAAGCTCAATGAAAAGACCAAGATCTTGTGCATCCTGGAGAGATAAAGTAACGCTAGGGTTAACCTGTTTTTACTATGCAAGTGCTGTGTGGCATGAAATAGAATATATTAGTGAGACAGGCGTACCTTTGCCCGTTGAATTGTGGTCCTTATCATATCAGTCTTCGCTGCTCCTTTAATCGCACCAAAAGGGTCATCTTCATTGGTGAATATGACAATCCTCTTCTCGACGGTCTTCGCAGATCTGAAAATGTTCATATGAAAAAAGGTGGAATCATTAAGTCAGATAGGTATTAAGAAGTGGTGTTAAAGGGTATCAAAGCAGTCACAGAGCTACAACCAACAAATAAATATTCAACAGGGTGCAAACTAGATTAGTTTGCACATAATAAAATGTAGCTTGATGGGATCTTCATCTACGAAATATAATAGGCATAAAGGTGAAGATGTTGATAGTCTACTAAAGCTTGTTCCTAAACACACTGTACAAAAGACAAAAGAGAGGAAGTGTGTTACCCTTTGCGCAGCAGGATAAAGGTGAAGATGTTGATAGTCTACTAAAGCTTGTTCCTAAACACACTGTACAAAAGACAAAAGAGAGGAAGTGGTGATACCCTTTGCGCAGGAGCGCTTGCGCAACCCAAAGAGCATTGTACAGGGTATTCTCCCTAGATCCAGCAGTTATTCCATACCGACTTCCGATGTTGCTCATAAAAGAATCTGCCATAAGTTGAAGCAAGCTTTAGAAACAGATAAAATAAAAATAGAATTTGCTTAATTCGTTTTCAGTACAGTTTATGGTATCATCCACCGAGCATGTTTGTCCATGTCAAAACAAATTAACTAGAAAAGCTGATGATATATGACAAAACCGAATCAGTATTTAGTGCTTAGCCACAGGAGTGGACTACAGGCGTGCTTGGTTGCCACCCAAGCTCGCCACACCACTGCTGCGGCGGACAGAAAAAGGCGACGCTGCTTGGTTCCCCGCCTGGAGCTGTGGCAGCCATGCCAATCTAGTTCATTTCCGCGCCACCGGCTTTGGCGCCGCCGAGGTTGCAACGTGGTGAGCGACGCCGGGGAACCAAATACGCCCTACATGTCTAAGATAACAAGAAACCAACCTGAGGTAGATACCAAAGACTAATGAGATTTGACGTTTCTTCTTTATTTCATCTAGCCTGATTTTTACACATCGGTAGGTTTGCTACATGATAATGGACAAAGGTAAACCAGAGAAGGAAGCAGACATTTCTCTGCTTCAGAAAAATCGGACGGTCAGCATAGGGGTGCAAACACAGACTCTAGCATAGAGGGGATAGCATAATTACATCTAATCATGAAAGTATTGCAAAACAAGCTCAAGCAGAAAACATCATAAAAAAATTAGGTAACACGTCAAAAATCAGAAAATCAGGCATTCCACTAAGCCGATTTCCATTTTGACTAAAATTATTATCTATGACACGCATTCTACAAAACATTTAGCGTTGAAAGAATTTGAGCATGCATATCCATCAAAGTTTGACCATATAAGACTAAGAAACAATTAATATGAAGTTATTACCTTCTATGGAAGAAAAATCTTTAATCAGTCTTGCAGTTGGCCTATCAAGTGGCTCTCTGTCTCCAACGTTATAAACATAAACACCAGCCAAATCCTGTAAACTTTTCTTCTCCCTCTGCGAAAGTTTTAAGCTGGATCAAGGCACTGGACGGTATAATTTGCAATACCAGAACATTGGTTCCACTAATGGTATCATGGAAAGTTACTGAATATAATAAGCCTATAAGGACCGTAAGCAGGCCATGTTTCCCATTAGTTGAGAAATGGTTTGTGGTCTATAAACTGTGAATATCAGCAATGGCAGCTCACTTTCAAATTCAACTCAAAAGGGAAAAAAAAAAAGCTAACTAACTGAATCACTTGAAACAGAGGTGCACAAACAATACAATACAGAGGTTTACAAATTTGAGTAAGAGCTTACAGTGTTGAAGAAGCATATTGCAACTTCATCGTGGGATTTACCAATGATCTGTGTCTTCAGAGACTGCGCGATGCAGTTCACTATGGTATGAAAATGTGTCTCTTGCTCTTCATCAGCCTGAAAGAAATGATAAAAAAAGAATGCAACATTATTTATGAAACAAACCATGGTCCCTAAGAGAATGGTATGGCTAAAATTGGAAGATAGATGAAATAGTAATTCTGCCACTGCAGTGCAGTCCAAGCAGGGTACAAACCATACTCCAATCCAGAAGGTACCGAGATCAGGCAACTATACCCACTATACCCCATTTGCCATCTTTACACCCCAAAATCTATGTTTACTGACTGTAACACAGACACGTTGATTGCAGCACCCCATAACGAATTTAAGATCAAACTCCACACAACACACTAGTTAGTCCCTGTTGCCCAAAAGAGAGAACATTTTTATTTCTAAAAAATAAAAACAGAGAGACATTCAGCTCGAGGCATTATGTGTGTAAATTGCTCGTTGCCTCACCTTGGTGGTCGCAGGCGTGAACATTTTGGGCGAGGCGTCGACCAGGTAGACAACCATCTCCTTGTTTTTTTCCCTCTCCTGCCTCCCCGAGCAAGCAATCCAGCATCGAAGAACAGAACCGGATGGGTTCGCATCAGCATCAAACGGCGTCACAGTAGTACTAAGCAAGGTGAGAGGAAAAAAAAAACAGCGAAGACCAGGGATGGACCTGGGCGTTATCATCGTCCTCATCGCTGTCGTCGCGGAACAGGCCCTCGGGGTCCAGGTCCATGGCGCCGGCCGCCGGGATACGGAATGGGCCTTTGGGGCGTCGAGCAGCTTCTGGAAGGTTCTAGACCCTCGCTAGGGTTTAAGGCGCGGGAGGGGGAAGGGGAGGGGGAGAGAGCAGGGGAGGCGGGCGCCGCTGCTTCGGCTTCTTCTCGGGGAAGGAGAAGAAAGCTGGCTGAACAAGACTGGGCCCACGGCGCGGCAACGGCACACCTTATTGATGGGCCGACGTGCTGTCACGTTAGAGAATCAGGCACAAAATGGCCCTCCTCTAGTAACGACGCGGCGAGGCCCGTTGCTGCTGCAGCCAGTCCCCGGGCTGGATGATGATGAACCTTGAATTTCATTTCGGGCCCAGGAAGTAGGCGGTCGCAGTTTATAAAATTTGACAACATACGTATAAAAAACACTGTACTATTTGCGAATGGATGGATTCGTATTTTATTTTGGTGAGTTCCAGTGACGGACCCAGCTCCAGCTGGTTGCTTGGGTATTCCTAGGAATACCCAACAATCTTGCAAAAA
>LAPY01000878.1:71161-86897 GCA_000970635.1 Eragrostis tef | reverse complement strand
TTATACGAACTCATGTTTAAAATTGTACAAATATTTTGACATATATTTCTATATACACACCTTCTAAAACTATATACACATCTTTTAAAATTACTAGCCCGTGCAAGCGCACGGGTTGATGAGCTAGTATCCATAAATGTAACTGAGATCTGTCTCCTAATTGAAAGGTTCAACCGAAGAAAGTCATTTTTTACTTGTAGAATACTTGTGTAGAATTTTGAATCTCCTCGTACATATTCTATCCGAGCTAAACGTTAAACAACTTGTATAGCCATTTGCTTTACAAGAATTTGTTCTCGTGCTTCTAGGTTTTAGTACGCCCATTCTGTAAATCTCTCTTCTCTTATGCAGTGGCCGCTACTTGCTATATATGATTCTCTCTCTGGGTGTGCGCATGCGCTATAAATAAGGAATAGTTCGATCTGATTGCTTCCAACACAACAAGAGTCAAAACCCGCATATCCAAGCAGCACAGGGTAACACAAATGGGTTCTTTACATGTCCCCAGTGGTCGCATGCTCTATCATTTGCACCCGTTCTGGCTCCACCTCTTCTACTTCCTGTCCATCTCCCTCTTCGGTTCGTTCTTGCTCAACGCCCTTCCCATGAAGGACATCACGACACCAATTCCTTCGGGCTTGGACCTGATATTCACCTCGGTGTCAGCGATGACGGTCTCGAGCATGGTGGTTGTGGAGATGGAGCACTTGTCCAACTCCCAGCTCCTACTCTTGACTCTCCTGATGCTTCTCGGAGGAGAAGTGTTCACAAGCCTGCTTGGCCTGCAGCTGAGCCACACCATGTCAAAGAAGATCGAAGAATCCGCTGAGCGGGATGGCAAACCGCCACCTGCACCCAGCTTAGAACTCACTCCCATGGAAGCCCCAGCCCGTGCTGTCACGGTAGACCAAATGGAGCTGGGGTTCAAGAACCAGCGTTCTTGCCGCACGTCCATTGCCAAGATGCTAATCTTAGTAGTTCTTGGGTACCTCGTGGTGGTGCACCTCGCGGGCTACACCCTCATACTTCTGTACCTTAGCGTGGTTGCGGACGCGAGGGCCGTGCTCACCGGCAAGAAAATCAGCCCTCAAACCTTCTCCATCTTCATCGTCGTCTCGACGTTCGCCAACTGCGGCTTCGTGCCGACCAACGAAGGGATGATTTCCTTCAAGTCGTTCCCGGGCCTCCTCCTCCTCGTGATGCCGCACGTCCTCCTCGGCAACACGCTCTTCCCTGTCTTTCTCAGGCTCGCCATTGCCGCCCTCGAGAAGGCGATGAGAAGGCGAGAGCTCGGCGATCTGCTGCGGCGCAGAGATCATGATGCCGTGGCGGCGGCGTATGACCACCTGCTGCCTCGCCGGCAGACTTGGTTCCTGCCCCTCACCGTGGCGGCGTTCCTCGCGGCGCAGCAGGTGCTCTTCTGCGCCATGGAGTGGCGCTCCGAGGGGCTACAAGGGCTCACCGCGTTCCAGAAGCTCGTCGCGGCGATGTTCATGTCCGTCAACTCCCGGCACTCCGGCGAGATGGTCGTCGACCTCGCCACCGTGTCGTCGGCCGTCCTGGTGGTCTACGTGGTGATGATGTGCGTTACGTCCTCTAATTATGCTATTTGTTTGTGCACATGTGTATAGTCCACTGGCCACTGCCATGACGTTGACCCACGCGGTACGTGGTGCTCTACCGGTCACGCAGCATAAATAACATGCTTTTTGTTCCATGCTTGACTGGTGCAGGTATCTGCCTCCTTACACCACGTTTCTTCCATTGGCTAAGGACCAGCAGCAGCAAAGTGGGCCTCATCAGTTAGGCGAGAAAAGCAGCAGCAGCAGCATGGGTAGCCGCATATGGCAGAAGCTTCTGGTGTCTCCGCTCTCATGCTTGGCCATCTTCGTCATCGTCATCTGCATCACCGAGCGGCGGCAGATGGCCGACGATCCAGTGAACTTCAGCGTCCTCAACGTCGTCGTTGAGGTCATCAGGTACGTGTGTCCGGCATGACCACTACTATTCCAAGCTAGCAGTCACAATCGATCGACGATCTATAAGTAACAAGTTGTGTAATATTTAACACTTGACGCTTGCTTCCAGCGCGTACGGGAACGTGGGGTTCAGCACGGGGTACAGCTGCAGCAGGCAGCTGAGGCCCGACGGAAGCTGCAGGGACGCGTGGGTTGGCTTCTCCGGCAAGTGGAGTTGGGAAGGCAAGCTCGTCCTCATGGCGGTCATGTTCTACGGCAGGCTCAAGAAGTTTAGCATGCATGGGGGTCAGGCATGGAAGCTGGACTAACTGCTGATTTTGAACAATGACAATGAGGCACCAAGTTTCTAAGTTGTACTGTATAAACATAAGTATTTTTATTGTTTCCCTATAAAAATCGAATGAAGAGCTTCGCACCCCGGTTGTACTTCAAAAAATGAGTGAAGTGCACAGCCGGTCCCTAAACTTGTCCGGCCGTGTCACTTAGATCCCTCTACTTAGAAAATTCCGATTTGATATCTTTAAACTTGTTATGTTGTGTCACTTAGGTCCCTCTACTTATATTGACATCTCTAAACTTGTCCGGCTGTGTTATTTTGGTCCAACTAGCCTCAAACCAATCCGATATGACATGCGATTATATTGGTACCAGAGATTGTTTCTTTCATTGATATTTTTTTAATATTTTTAACATTTTTTCATGTTCTTCATAAACTAAAATTTTGCATATGTTTTTGAGTGATGGAAACATTAGCCAACCTATTTTAGATTTAACATATATTTGTCATTATTTAGTAGTTGCAATTTAGATTTCACATGTACACGCACATGCCTTCTGACACACATGGCAATGGGAAACATTATTTTTATTTCTTTTCAAAGTGCAATAAGTTCATATTAAGCTCTCAACTCTTGTCAGGTTCTAAAAATCAACCCTCAATTACTATACCGGGTAATTTACACTTGCAAAGGAAATATATTACCAACATTAAAAGTATATGTTAAATGCTAATTCTGCTCATGTCGGATCGGTTTGAGCCTAGTTGGACCAAAATAACAACCAGACAAGTTTAGAGATGCCAATATAAGTAGAGAGACCAAAATGACAACCAATACAAGTTTAAGGATGTCAAATCGGCATTTTCTAAGTAGAGGGACTTAAGTGACATAGCCGGACAAGTTTAGGGACCGGCTGTGCACTTTACTCTCAAAAAATAGAGGAGCAATGTCAGATCATCGGTAATAGTAGCTAATCATTCCATATTACATTATAGGTACAACAACTTGTGTTATGGGTGCTCTTTTGTCATAGATCTTGAAGAATTCTCAAATGGGCCACACGAGTTGGTGATGTGGATATAGAAGCGAAAAGGAACATGACATATAGTACAATGTAATTTTGGCGAGGAACCCTTACATAGCTATACAATTTGTTTTTGACCTTTATGTACATTTCATTAGTCTCTTTTTCTGCACTACGCAGTGGTAACCTCACTCCGCACAACCTTGATGAGGTTATACCCGCAATAGGAGAGCAATATCTATTGCACAACTTGTGACTCCAATGGCATGTTGTATGAGTCTGTGCGATGCAGCAGTGAAATTCTATCAAGTTCGTCATGATGATGTGCAATATGCAATCAAGCTAGTGTCAGCCAATCATGTTAATTAAGAATTTGTGTTGTTTCATTCTAGCCAACGGAACAGAGGTAACAAGAAACAAACACGAGCTAGTAAGCGCCTAATTTTCTACAAAATTACCCCTCAGCACTTGGTCCATGTCCAGGTACCCACGTGGATGCCATATTGGCAAAATGCCTCAACACTCTTCCCAGATTACATGTCCATCCGAGCAAGTACACTCCGAACTCAACTTTTGTGATCTATTAGAGCAATTTACAAGATCCATGACCTATTTGCACGCACATTACAATTTGTTGTATCTTTGGTCCAATGTACTCATGACTGTGACATCTCCTTCAGACATTCCAGTTATGTGAATTTTGGAATCCTGTGCACGACAGCGACGTCCAATCACACTCAGGCACTATGAGATGCAGAAACTGAAATTTTATTCAGGACTAGTGTCCCAAGTCACACCACGGCTCCGTTCCAAGGATCAAACCCGGGTGCGTAGCATGGCAGCCACTAGCTCTACCTCCGAGCACAACCCCATTTGCTCCTTTTATGAGAATTTAGTGTAGCTGTCGTTCGGTTACTTCTTGAAATCTAGACACCTAGAATCGAGTCTGTCTTGTGAGATTCTTTGATATCAGCAAAATGGTAGTACGATTTTATACTCTTGTGAGATTCTTAAGCCATCAAATGAAAATTATTCCTGAATTAAATTTGTTGAAGAACTCGAGGAGCTCCCGGCCACAGATTATAATATATTAAGAATAAGAATAAAAAGATATGTACAAAAATCAAAGATATAAAAAGAACCGAAAAGACCTAAAGAAACTACACATGTTTAAAAAGAACTGGAAAAACTTGTGTTATGGGTGCTCTTTTGTCATAGATCTTGAAGAATTCTCAAATGGGCCACACGAGTTGGTGATGTGGATATAGAAGCGAAAAGGAACATGACATATAGTACAATGTAATTTTGGCGAGGAACCCTTACATAGCTATACAATTTGTTTTTGACCTTTATGTACATTTCATTAGTCTCTTTTTCTGCACTACGCAGTGGTAACCTCACTCCGCACAACCTTGATGAGGTTATACCCGCAATAGGAGAGCAATATCTATTGCACAACTTGTGACTCCAATGGCATGTTGTATGAGTCTGTGCGATGCAGCAGTGAAATTCTATCAAGTTCGTCATGATGATGTGCAATATGCAATCAAGCTAGTGTCAGCCAATCATGTTAATTAAGAATTTGTGTTGTTTCATTCTAGCCAACGGAACAGAGGTAACAAGAAACAAACACGAGCTAGTAAGCGCCTAATTTTCTACAAAATTACCCCTCAGCACTTGGTCCATGTCCAGGTACCCACGTGGATGCCATATTGGCAAAATGCCTCAACACTCTTCCCAGATTACATGTCCATCCGAGCAAGTACACTCCGAACTCAACTTTTGTGATCTATTAGAGCAATTTACAAGATCCATGACCTATTTGCACGCACATTACAATTTGTTGTATCTTTGGTCCAATGTACTCATGACTGTGACATCTCCTTCAGACATTCCAGTTATGTGAATTTTGGAATCCTGTGCACGACAGCGACGTCCAATCACACTCAGGCACTATGAGATGCAGAAACTGAAATTTTATTCAGGACTAGTGTCCCAAGTCACACCACGGCTCCGTTCCAAGGATCAAACCCGGGTGCGTAGCATGGCAGCCACTAGCTCTACCTCCGAGCACAACCCCATTTGCTCCTTTTATGAGAATTTAGTGTAGCTGTCGTTCGGTTACTTCTTGAAATCTAGACACCTAGAATCGAGTCTGTCTTGTGAGATTCTTTGATATCAGCAAAATGGTAGTACGATTTTATACTCTTGTGAGATTCTTAAGCCATCAAATGAAAATTATTCCTGAATTAAATTTGTTGAAGAACTCGAGGAGCTCCCGGCCACAGATTATAATATATTAAGAATAAGAATAAAAAGATATGTACAAAAATCAAAGATATAAAAAGAACCGAAAAGACCTAAAGAAACTACACATGTTTAAAAAGAACTGGAAAAGTATGCTAAGCAGTTTGCCGTTGATAGATCCACATCATTAAATAACCAAATATTTTCTTGTAATAATCTAAATACTCCAGGTTTATTAATTAGGATTATGATGCCATGTAAAATGGCTCAATCAATTTTCTCTTTAGAAATTAAACGAAATTATCTGATCAATTCTGAGGTGATGTGGGATTGTGATACCTATTGATGCGGCCAACAAAGTTTTGCAAAGTTGCGCCTGACAAAAAGGTACTTCATTAATTGCTGCTTCTTTTTGTAAATTGCAGAGCTCTCACATAGGAATCAAGCATCAAGCCTCTTGTGTTCCATCGGAATAAAAAAGCAAGGCTCTTGATTGGGGAATTTCCAGCCTCCAAATAAATTTGTGAGGGAACGGAATGTTCTGGTTCATCAAGCAGAATACATAGAACTAACAGCAAGTTGTCCGTCAGTATCTACGTTCCAAATAAACATGTCGTGTAGGGGCCTGCCCCTCCAGTATGCCTCAAAGGAAAAAAAAACATGTCGTGTTCATCAACTAAGTTGATATATCCGAATTTAGCTACCAAGTTGTGCCAATCATTGAGTTATATCCCCTACTGGTGTCTCCTACTAGTGCCCATCGGAAGGAAATAGAGTGGTGATGTTCTCATTACATTCGCCGCCATTTTGTGAGGATGATGAGCAACATTACACGAAGTTGGGGCTGCATAGACATTCGAATATCTCTTCAGCGGATATGTTGGTAGAAACACAAGCAAGGCAACCCGAGAACTGAATATAATTAAATGTGCTGGTATCAGGCTGTAGACAGTAGACTGGCTTCAACTTCAGGTTCTGAGAATGCATGTTGTAGCATGGAAATATTAAACCTAATAGCATTTTCCATCCTAAACTGATAGAGGCATGCTTCAGAATACATCATAATTGGCTGCACCGAGTGGAAAACAAAACAGTGAAACAAAGTGGGAAACTTTGTTCAACAGCTAAGGAAGCACTGAAGTCATGTTCCATCTTGATTTTTTCATTAGTACGAATTTGCTTTTATCGTCGTGTAGTTGAATGACTGCACTGAGCAGAATATGTATATCGTTATGTACAAATTCACACTACATACTGAAGTATGACGATTGCATCAGTATATATCTGGCAATTTGCAAAGTTGCAACCACCCGTGCTGGGCAATGTTATCTGAAATTCTAACTCTATACTTGGATTTGTCGATATTAAGCGCTATTTTAGCGCTCTTCGTCTTAATACAAAGATACGCAGCTCTCCTGCGTATTCGAGAAAGATTTGTCGATATTATCATAAGTTACTAAACAAATATATACTTGGATCTTTCATTAACAGCGGCTCGGCAGGATGCATATGGCACAAATCTGAATGCAATAACTCGATGCTTTTCAGGCAGCAGGAGCAGCGTTCGGAAAGGAGGACGCGGCATCGGACTCTCGCCGACAACGCAACAGTGATGGATGGAGGCATCCCGCATCCCAGCTTGGAGGCCCCAGCGGCTAGCGCTCGCGGTCGTCATGTGGAGACCGTCAGGTTCGCGTATCTCGCTGCTGGACCAACGGAGAGATACACACTGTGAAACGACGAACTCGGTCTCCCTATGGGCGATGCCGGCAAGGACAGAAAAATGAAGGCAGACTCGATTCACCAACGCCGGTGGCCAGCTGTCGGCCGAATACTCGTGAGGCCAAACGGAACCCAAGTGTTAGGAGGAGCACGATGGTACTGTGGATGTGTCGTGGCTGCCGGCCGAAACACTTGCTGGCTACAGGAATGCTATTCCACAGACAGCGTGAGGCGAGCAGCATGATTCGGATGTCAGGAGTGTGAGACCCCGTGTCACTGATGTCCAGTTAGTGCCCACCAAATGAGCAGAACACACAAATTCAAGTCAAATTTAAAATTCGAAACCAATAATTCAAACAAGTGTCAAACCAATGCTTGTGAAGGAATTCGAAACTTTCTATAACAACATGAGCCAACCAACAATTCTGGGGATAGCCCTTCAGATATAAGAATTTTGGAAAAATTTTGGTGATTTTGAAATTCGTTTAGATGCTCAAATAAATCTCTAGTCTCGAAAATGACCAAAATTAACCAACTGCCATTTGAATTCTTTTATGAATTGAGATATGCATGTTATGTCAATGGATTCTACATCTTTCAATCTTTCATTCAAGATCAGTTTCACAATTTTTGGAGCTTGTGTGCTAGTACAAATTGTGCGCACAAAATTGGAAAATCTGAGTTTGAATAATTCCGGAAATTCAAAATATGCCATGGGGCCCGCTCGTCAGCCTCACCACTCTCTCTGAGCGCGTCGGAACTTTAGATCCACGTCGCCACCGACGTACGGCCGCACCGCGCTGTCTAGGACCGCTCCCGACCACGCCACGTCTTCTTAACGCGCCCGCTCCTCGCCCCGGCTCCATTCCTCGCGTTTCCCTAGCAACCCTAGCCTCCATTGCCGCTTCGAGCTCGAGCTCCACCGCGCTCCGCCGCCGTCGAGCCAGCTCCAAGCTAGCCAAGCTTTCTCGTGGAGAAGCCATGCAGTCCTGGGGCTAGTGCCGAGGTCGCCTTCGCTTCCCCGCGCCTTGAGCTCAAGGATTTGGCCGTCTTCCTCGCGTCCAACCATGGGGTAGCTCCGCTGCGCCGTGGTCGGTTCCTCCTTCGTCGGTAAGACCCGCATTGATTGCTTGAGTACCAAGCTGTATCACGAGCTCGCGCATCTACCTGAACTCACCATTTCCCCTTTTGGCAGTCGAGTTCGCCGGATTTTGAGTTTTCCCCCGCAATCGGTCTCTACTGCCGCGAGCAGCTCGCCGTCTCCGACCGCCAATCCGGCCTCCTCGTCGACAATGGTGCCCGCGCCAAGCTCCAACATGTCTCCGTGAAGCTTATACTCCAGATCCGGTGTCTCCCCGACCACCTCCCCGTCCCCGCGACCTTGCCGGAGTTCCGCCACCGCTTCCCCTCGTCGTCGAGCATCTTCCGGCCGCTCTCTCTCTCGCTCCAAGTCCCCTAGGTGAGCTCTCCATCTCGCGCTCTACACCTCCGTGCTACACGTTGACCCCTTTGACCACCCCTCCAGTGAGTCTGCGTCGCCGCCCGCTGGCAATGGCTCTGGCTAGAGCACTTGAACCACACGGTCTGGATCGCGTGTGGCTGCCTTTGTGGCCCCGCGTGTGTCCTCGCACATGATTAGCTTGATCTGTTGTGGCAAAGCCCAGATCCGGTGTGGCCATGAGTCTGTGGTCACCTTTTTGGCCAAATCACACAAAACTTGTTCTCTGTTGTCTCTAAAAATGCTTTTGCGCAGAACTTGTTTATTTTATAGTTATTTCTCTGTTGCTCAGTAAATCTTGAATTCTTGCATACCTGTTAAGCTACTGTTAATACACTTACAAAATAATTTGCTACTGTAATATCATGTTTAATTATTTTCGTATGATTTAAATCGTTTCTGCATTGTTTAAATCATTGTAAATAATACATAATGCAAGAAATCGTCAAACTTAACAGTAAAAAACTTTCTGTGGTGTTGATCGTAAAACAAATGCTACTGGATCAAAAATCATTACCGAAGTTCATTACACTAATTAATCAACTTAAATTAAATTAAGTAATTAACCTAAATAAGAGTCCATGAACGAAATACCAATAATGCAAGTTAATCTTCTGTACTTATAGTGTAAATGACTGTCTTGTTAAGTACATACATCATGAATCATATTATTATTGCATCTAATTTGCATTCATTCCTTGTCATGATGTATATTGACAGAGACGACTCCGAAGCCCCTGGGCTTTTAGCTGCCAGAGGAGGAAGAACAAGAGGAGGAGTCATGCTTGTGCATTAGGGTTTTTATTTAGCTCCTAGCTTAGCTCCTGAGCCAGGCAAGTCCCGGCGCATGCCTCCCTATTTTAGATTTTTGTTTATCACTTGTTTGGGGCTAGTAATTGCTTGTGCATTAGGGTTTTTAGTGTTGACGTGAAACCATAGAATAGCATTAAGATTATCTTCCTATCATAACTTGTGTCCTATTTTTGTAGTATTTGGTTATAGGTCATCATTAGAATCTGCTAGGCTTAGTGGCTAGCGCACGGTAGAAGACGTGGGTAGGTCTCATTCGCATGTTAGGAATTACCCTGGATTGTACTAGCTGGATTTAGGATTTGTTGAGACCAGACGTGAAATTATTTGCATAAGATGGTTGGAGAAGGCTGGGTCTTCACGGTGGTAGCCGCCCTGTTGAGCAAGTTCAAACGTACTGATCACATGCTAGTGTTTTATGGGCCTAGTAAACCTAGTAGCCTGTGTCGTCCGGAATGTCTGGTGGATACTTTACTCTTTCTATCATGGTACTTGGGAGAGAAAGGATAACATTCAACGTGGTCGTACCCCTGGGACGGGGGCCACGGCGGGAGACCCCTTGCTTGGGAGGAGTAGAATCTAGTACAGTTCCGGTGGTGAACAACCTGGACGGTTGCCGCATGCGATTTTACGCGTGTGCGTCATGTGGTCAGATTTCTCCTGCAGGATGTACATCGATGGCGCCGCTCTCGGATATGGGCACCCACTTGTGCACTGAGTCACCTTGTAGTGTGATTATTAGATGATGTGATGAGCTAGTATATTATTGTATTTACTTACTATTGCGCTGTTGTTATAATGTATTGTTTATACATGTTTTAGTGTAACTGCACTGTATTATTAGTACTTAATTTGAAATTAAAACTTGAAAGTAAGGATCCAGTAATTAGTGCGGATTTTATGCGCATGTGTCAGCCTACCCTTTATAGTCTTGCATACTAGAAGTCGGCTTTAGTTAGCCACGTTGACGGGTAAGTCTTGCTGAGTATTAGTTGCTCATAGTTTGGCTCTATGATGTTTTATGCAGACTGTATTTTTGTTCCTGACTCGACTGGTGGAGGTGGTTAGTAGGACGGACAGCTTCCTCAGGGCTAGACGGTTCACTAAGAGCTAGATGAGTGATCTCCAGTTGAGTTTGCATTATTGGACTTGTGATGCGGATTCGTGTATTGTGAGTGCGTGCTACATTTGTATCATTGTCGTTCGTAGTTGTACTTTGTTTCGTTGTTGGACTTCCGCTGTGTAACTCAATGTTTTAATTAGACTAATGTAATAACTTAAAGACTGAATTTGCGCCCTTTATGTAATGTACTGTTGTGTCTGTTTATCAGCATGTACGGACTCGATCCTGCGAATAGCGAAAAGGAAGGAGATAATAAGATAAGTGCATACTAGCAACATCTGCATATGCATGCGTGTATACGTGGAACGATCGACTTGAGTTAAATATCTGTTGTTAGTATTTTTTTATTTACTGTTACTCAAGATATTAGCTAGGAACAGCATCCAAAAAATAGTTAAAAGTACATAGATAATTTTATTGGTCCTTGCTATAGCTGCGTGCATGCCTACATGCATGTCGCATCTTAATGGAAGAAGAAAAATGGACGGGCAAAGTTGCGAACCAACATTATTCTCCAGAAGAAATTAGCAAAAAGCATATGTAAGCCACTTGAAACACAACACAATCTATACAAAAATTCCGGATACTGTATTTTCAAATATAGTATAACACTTGGAAGAATAGTGCGAATTTGTCATAGTCGATTTGGTGGCTTATTGATGAAGAATAGTCGGAAAGGTGGCTTGGAGAATATCAGAACTCGCAGAAAAATGCTCTGTGGAGTGGGGCAGAGCTTGGAACAGTGACGTACAACCTACAATGGAACATGTACCTTCCCATTATTTTTACCTTTATTCTAATGTTTATTAACTTAACAATTCCTTGGTCCCTAAAAAATCCTTTGAATGTTTACCTTTATTAGTTGTTGCTTGAAAAATAATGTGAAGAGAGATCCATGTTTCAGGTTCAAATGATGGCGCGCAAACAAATTTTCGTCTGTCAATTATCTCAATTAAATACATGAAAAAGTATTGATCATAGAATCAAGCAAAGTCAATTATTTTTTTGGTTAGAAGTTTCACAAAAATTGCATACCGATTTGGCCTTGCATATGTCAATCATTTGGCGTATTATGGAGCAAGCACCTTAGCTGCCTGTGCCGTTGGCAGTGACTCATCAATCGGGACTGGAGAGATGTAAGCTAGGTAGAGAATGTAGCCGTCACTATCCAAGAAAACTTGGCAATCACCGTTAATGATTTTCAGGGTTGGCACCCAAAAAGGCCAATATAGTCTTTAGCTAGTTCAACTCAAGAGAAAGGTTGAATTCGTGTGCTGCATACAATTATACTTAACAACTTCGAACAAGTTGTAATGACTCATTTGTACCGTGTCATGATAAGAGAGCAAAATGACAGCAAACAGGTCATTGTGATTCGTGGCATAGATTTGTTCTCTCGATGTTCATATAAATATTGTGGATATCGTTAAACAATTATCTGAAAATGTTGTTACCGTATTCTGTCTGGATCGCAGATTTTTTTTTGCCCTGAGGGCATCTCATACCATGCTTATTTTCTTCTGTTAAAATGCAACGAAAACGGAGCTAAAATGTGGTCATCTATCTCGACAAACAGCATTTAATTTGCGAGCTGATATAAAACGCATATTCAATTAACATTAATATAGCACCAGTGGTCTAGTATAATAGTACCCTGCCACGGTACAGACCCGGGTTCGATTCCCGGCTGGTGCATTTTCCTGTTTTTTCTCCTGTATTGTTTGTTTTTTTTCATCTACTTTTACAATTGATCTTCTTCTTCTTATATAAGGACTCAAAACCTTCATTAATCTTCCTGTCAAAAAAATTATTAATCTCCAGTTGGTGTCTGATCAATATCCATGACTCTTGTCGAAGGCAAGTACATAGGTAATTTCCCCATGGCCTTAAAAAAATCCAGGGTAAAATGACGCCAAAAATAATACTTTTCAAGTCACGGAAAAATTGATTTCTCAAACCTCAAAAAGATTGCTCGGAAAAGATTATTATCTTTCTCACAAACCATTAAATTTAATAGTCATTTGACATCAGTTCATGCATGGCGGCCTCTTTAAACTGTTGTCACTCCACTTCAAAAAGCATTTAGCATCAGTTCATGCATTGGTCCGTAGAGCACATATATTTGTGCAAAAACAAATTTCCAGAGTCGCACAAAAACGCACTACCATTTGATATAGCAAGGTCAAACATTTAAAGCAGAAACTTCAGCTTATCTCAATGGCACAATCAAGTTTCATGCTGACCATGTTGTAAACAAGGTACCTGGCCAGTTGATGGCCTGTCTTAATGAAATTTCAGGTGGGTCCCCCCCCCCGTTTGATCATTCCAAAAAAAATCAGGATTCATGCCACTTTTTGAGTTGTTCTTCAAAGAGATTACTATGGCAATAATCATGCGTTTAGTTCAGATAGATCCATCAAGCATTCCTTACACACACTCTTTAGTTAGAAATTAATCTGTGTAGATGTGGTGGTCACGCTACTTGTGCCTCATAAATTGTTGATTCTGCTGATAATTGTTGACATTTGGGGTTCTGGGATTCCATAGGCATAAGATAGTTTTACATGTGTAGTTCTGGTCACAGACCATGCAACTGGTAGTAAAGAAATTGCCTGATTGGGTTGCTTTATTTTAAGATTTTTCTTTGTACTTGCCATCTTCTTAGTAAGTTTCATGCAAATTTACTTCGCTTCTTTTACGAACCTACAGTTGCTACAATCAAAACTGGGAAAGACATATCATGGTTCTGATTTCAGATATAACTATAACTGCAAGAACTTTGTGATTTTTTTTCCTTGGACCCCATTGCAACACACAAGCAATTTGCTAGTATGATCGAAATAATTATCGTCATGATATTGCCCTTCATGTGAACAATTGTTCGGATAACTATAGAGACAAGGTAGCCAATTGGTTTCATCTTTCTTCCAAATGTGCGTAGCTTAATTGGTTATGTTTCAAACCTGTTCCGTTGACTTCAAATCTCCGGTTCATAACAAGTGGATTTCGTATTTACAACTATTTATTTTTCCAATGGTAGGCTACATGTTTGTTGAAAGATATTGTGGCACCTATCGTGCTTTCATATTTCCGAGTGCGTATGTATGTATATAGTGGTTTGCTGCGCTCACAATTTTTTGAGTTTACTAACTCATAAATTGACTTTAATTTTTTTATTCATTCGTAGGGAAGGACACAGAGACATGTCCTTCTACACTTGGCCAACGATCTCCCGATCTTGCAGTTTCAAGAGTAAAACCCGAAACGTGATTGAGCGATCATATGTTGCAGGCTGTTGTAAGGATTTCATCCATAACCAAGTATAGTCATGCAAAGAAGATCCATGAATACTCGCTCCTATTGATGGATAACATGGAGCCATCAGCCATGGTCTATCGCTTGATTCGATCACTACCATCAATGAAAGGAAGACTTCGGATAGATATTACAAACCAGTACACAATCACAAACGACATTACCATAATTCAAAGAAAATGATTGTATATATTTCACTCTATTAATACTGAAAGAAAAAATAATTTAATTGGACGGAATCTAACAATGATTTTTTTCCATTAGTGGGAGTAGCTTGAAGACAAAAATGCGCAACTAACCGACATGTTTGTGCTAGGAACTAGTAAGATGCAAAGAGTTGACTATTGATGTTATTAAAGCTGATGTTGACTGTACTTACTAGGAAACAGAGTGGTTTTGCAACATTCAAGGCATCTGAATTGGCTTGTACCATCACTGCAAGAAGGATTTTCTGCATTATCAATATATACATTTGATATTTTAAAAATCAAACTGTACTTTGAAAATGCAGGAAAAATCATCCCTGCAGGCCTATTGTACCAACCACTAATCTAACCGAAGATGTCTTTCAACTCTTAACTGCCATATCCATTGCCTTTGGAATCCAAAGTGCCAGTTAAACTACTATTTGGTATCAAACAAGGAAATTCCATCTGCCCGTGTCGTGCTTGCAAGCAACCAAAAGAAAAGACGGTTTGTTTTTGTTTGCATTGGGACAGAAATTTCTTATTGTAGGATATAGTAGGCAGCAAGGCGCACTGACGCCAGGCTCAGTCAACAAAACACCTAGTTACAAAGGAAATCATAATTTCAAGTATAAAATAGCTACCTAAATTCTCTTATAGTTAATGGTGGTCCAATTCTTGCCATCAGTCCCACATAACGATGTGTCCCACCAAACCACGATGGCGCCATGGAATTCTAGTCACGCTTAGTTGGTATTTCATTTAGGCCGGGTAATCTGTTATCTTAGAATTTTGATAAAAAGAGTATCATATTATGTGTAATGACCAAAAAAAATACCACAATAAATTAAAAAAGGAAAAATGAAAAACAAAAATCTACTTACAAGTTAGGGAGGTTTTATATACCCACCTAAACTTTTGTGGCAGTCTCCCCCTGTAAGTTTTTATAAATCTACTAACAAACCAGCTGTTGTCTGTTGTTTATCCTCCAGTTTGGCTATTGATTGTGCACCATAAATCAATACCGCAGCTATAAATGTGGGATGGTTTTTTTTTAGCAACTACATTTTTTGTTGTAGTAGTGTATCTTGTTTATATTTATCAATGGTTTGCTACATGCAATCAAAATTAAAAATATATGACTTATAAGAAGCCTAAGCATTGCTATATACTTGAATGAAGGGAGTACATGTTTGGACTGCTTCCTGAACTTAATTTTTTAAATCTCCCCTCATGTGTCTTCTTTCTTTAATATGGTTACTGAAAACATAGTTAAACATGTATACTCATTGGATCTATTTGGATCCAAAAATGTTTTGCAGGTATTGTGTGGAACATATATGTCAATAGTAAAAAAACCGATATATATTTAAGAAATGATATAATAATTCTAGAATGTATCACTTATATAAAGGTAATGAATGAAATATGTTCATTGGAGGACAACATCGTTGGTGGAATCCACTGACAGAAAGCCACTATATATTACCGGACATTAGCATGTTTCATTTGCAAGGTTTTGAAATTGCCAAAAAAAAAAAAACAAGACTCTACT
>LAPY01000878.1:37666-47672 GCA_000970635.1 Eragrostis tef | reverse complement strand
GGGCGGCCGCCGGCTCCGGCGCCGACACGTCGGCCACCAGCTCCTCTGCTTCTGTGCTCGTGTGGTAGTACCACCCGGCCCCGGGGTGGTCGGAGAAGGAGAGCACGGAGGAGAAGGATCGCAGCCGGCCGATGACCATGGACGACGCAGAGCGGCAGAGCCTGCGCCCGTGGCCGCCCTGCTGGCCGCGGGACATGACCGCGACGGCGCCGACGAGGACGTTGAAGAATAGGAACATCGCCGTGCCGGAGCTGAGCCACGCCGGCAGCGCCCACCACGACTCCATCACCGATGCTGCTGCACTACTGACTGCCGTGCTGCCTCCCCTCTCTGATCTAGCTATCTGCGCTTAGTTACCAGACCAGTGCTCTGTTCCTCAGCTCAAGAGACATCTGAGCCGAATATATGCTGACAGCTTCTCACAAGTCACAGCTCTGCTGCACTGCACTAGAGGAATTTCTAACTTTTGATATGAAAAAGAAATAAACGAAGAGAAAACAAAAGCACGTGTGATTGTGAACAAAGGCGCTTTCTCTCTCTTTTCCTGTGGGAGGAACAAATGTTTTTTTTTCCATCACTACGCGTACAAAAGCTCCGCCATCAAAAGCCGCCTGCGCCACCGTGGCTTTCGTCTGTTTCTGCATGTTGCATGTGTTGCTCGTGCAAGTTGGGAGCAAAACGATTATAATTCCGTTTGCTTAGGCGAGTAGACGATCGAGCAGGGTTTAACAATGGTTTAACCTGCGTTCCGGCGTCCTGCGCTTCTTTTGGAAGTGTCGAAAAAGCTTAATCACTTGCTCCCTATGGGCACTGTCAACATGGTGCTAGTCCAGTAGACCCTGGTCTTATTTATGAGTGCATGTTATGCGTGGAATTTTCTTTTTTCTCTGTTATTACTACTTTATTATCCAGATTGCCGTACCCATGTCTTGTCTTTTCCTTTTCATTAGAGCGGCCCCAACGTCGACACACCTCAGCCAGCTCTAAGCATGATTATGCAAACATTATTTATCGTTAATGATATGATGTGAACAGGGAGAACATATATATGCATGTTGACAATGCATGATTAACATTGAAAACTTCATGAGTGTTAAAAAATACTGTTGTTTTTACTAAAGACAATTACTAAAGAGCTAGTAATAAGCTGATCATCAGGACAAGGATATTTGAGATGTTGAAAGGATGGATAAGTTTGATCGTATCCACACAAAGGTGGGTGCATCAGAAAGATTGTTCTTCTAACATCTTTTAGAAACTAGTATGGCGGCCCGCGCTTTTGTGCGACTAGTTGTTGTTGTTGCTGGGGCATGTAATATGAGTTGAATATACAGTGAAGGTAATAGTTACAGCGTACAATATCGGTAGTGAAAAGAACATTATTGATCGAAGTAAACTAATTTTTACCAAGGAATAGGCCTCTTTGGATACTCGTTGCAATAATACTTGTCATCTCTTCTAGGGCACATTTTGTTGCAAGTGTTTGCTTGAAGTGTGCCCCCACTAAGTATTTTCGTGTAGGTTACCAATCTTCGCTTTTGCTGTAAATAAAAAGTCCTACTAACAAATATTGAGTGAAAGTAATTTTAAAGGAAACAAATCAAATGCGATAACTTTTGTTTACAACTAATCATATTAGATCCAAGTGACATACTGATATTCATAATTTAGCTGTTGCATCATTGTGTTTTATCTCACTGATGTTTTGTAATGTTCTTCTATATAGTGTAAAATATTTGTTCTTCTAAAATCCCTTGTGCACTTTTGTTTATCTCCATCATCAGCGGTAATGTTTCTTCTATTAAGGGCATCTAGATTGTAACGTTAAAAAATTAAAACGTTGCAGAAACAGTTAAAAAAAATAAGAATATTATTGTCAATAAGTTGCCATGTTTCGGGTACATCTAAATTGTGCATTGCCTTGTGAGTTGTGACGCTAGTTTTCTTTTAGTTTGAAACAATATACATTTATAATATTGTTGATCAAAGTTTAAAAAATTTAAACTAAGACAAAACTAAAAGAACATTATATTTATGCACAGAGAGTACAATCAAAATTGTCTTTTTCACACGTCGAACTGACCCAACAAAATTACCACTATACTCTATTCATGAGCATATAGAACCGTTAACCATTGGAGCCGAGGCCACACGTGTACACGAGCTAATTCTCCTCTGACGCGGCGCCGCCACAGTGGTGCCGGAGCGCGCGGGTGTAGTTGATGATGGAGTTGAGGCCCTGCAGCTTGAGGTCCTCCCTGAACTGCCGGATGAACAGCTCGGCCCGCGCGTTCAGCTCCGCCTTCCCATCCACCACCTCCTCTGCTTCCTGGTCCCTTGTACGCGCGCGCCTCCTCCTCTGCTTCTTCTTCCCGGGCCTCTCAACCGCAGCAGTGGCCTTGTCGGCTGCTGCAGCCTGGGCTAGTGGCGACTCAGGCGCGTGCTGCACCTGGCCTCGCACGTCCGCTTGGTCCACGCTGGCGGCGGACTTGTCCTCTGCCTCCGCCTCATCCTTCTCGCTTTCTGGCGTTGCCGGAGGCACGACGTCTGCAGCCACTGTCAGAACCGGGGCGCTTGGCGGCGCCGTGGTCGCCTGAACCTGCAGCGCTGGCTCATGTGCCGTCGACACGCCATCCTGACGCTTCTCTGCTTCTGTGGCCGTGCTGTAATAGCACTCCGCCGCGGGGTGGATGGGGAACATGGAGAACGACCGAAGCCGATCGAGGATCATGGACGACGCGCTGCGACGGAGCCTGCGCCTCGACGGCGGCACACCGCCGCCGGGCTGATGCTCGCGAGACATGAATGCGACGGCGCCGACGAGGACGTTGAAGAAGACGAACAGTGCCGCGCCGGGGCTAATCCACGCCGACAGCGGCCACCAACACAGCTCCATCGACATAGCTTGACTCTGAGGATCAGGCAGCTTGCTGTTGTTGTTCTCTGTCCTTGCGGTTAACGAACTTGTTGCTCTGCTATCGGCGCAAGTGAGCACTATATTTAAGCAGAGGCGACACACTTCCTTGTTGCTCTTCTGTCGGAAAAAAGGACAAAAAAGGCATATGTGAACATGGAAGGAGTATATGTCTTTCGAGGCACGCGTTGAGAAGCCTCGTGCGTGCACCTGGAATGAACCATTTTAATTCGGTTTCTTTTGGAGCAGAAGCAGCCCGGTAGAAGATTCCCTAAGGAATTAACAATGGTTTAACCTGCGTGCTTGATGTCATGTTTTACTTTGGGACGCGCTAGACGAAGCTTAACCAATTATTTACTCCTATCGGCAGTACTAGATCCCGGTCTTAACTAAATCTGTGTATTTGACGCGTATAATACTATCATTCCCGTCAATGTTTTTTTTTCTATCGTTCATCGTTTTTTATGAATAAAATCCATTTTACTTGCTCTAAGTTTGGCTATGGTCTAAATTCAATGTTGTTTCACTACGTGATGTTAGGTCAAAGACAATTTTACAGATTCAGCCCTGATGCACATGTATTCCAAGATTGCGCTAGCCATTGTTGTCGATTTCAAACAAAGAGTTTGTCCTAATCTCTCTACACATCCCTCTACGATGGCATGCCATCGGCCCTTTGCCAATCAATCAACACCTAAGAGTTGGTTCTGATCAGTTGCTCTCGTTTTTTATTGTAGAGAAAAAGGTAAAAAGTGAGCTGATTTAACAAATGTCGAGGGTAAAGTAAATCAATTTTTACTTTTGAGGTTATCTGGACTAGAGAAAAACTTGGAATGAGTAAAGTGAATTTTATCTTTTTTTTATATAAATATTTTTCTGCAAGTACTCACTGAATTATATCATATAAAGCTTCTCAACGGGTCAAATCATACATGTCTCCTAATCAAATCTAGCCAGCATTGGGAGCTTAACTCGGACGAACATGAAAATTGAAAGATTTTCTTAACGCAAAAGAGAGATAAGGACCTCGCTGCCCTTCTTTGATGCCAAGAACAGCCATGATTTCAACCTTAATTAATTATTCATTAGTTGATACCTTTTTCTTATTTGGAGATTGCACAAGGTTGTTGCATCATAAAACATGGCAGTATGCTCCACACATTCATACGTTTGTTATTTCTTCTTTCTAGTTTTCGGATACTTCGAATTCTAGAACCTGAAAGGGAGCGTGCAACGTGCTGGAGGAGCACTACATTGTGTGGCCGCGTATGTACTGGAGAATAGCACGAGACTCGGGCACCATAACTGGGCCTATTGAGTAGTATGGCCATTAGCATACAGTGGGCAGTGCACGCAGCGCTTGGTCAAGCCAGTGGAGCGCGTTGCTCGGTAAATCTTGCGACCGGATCGGGACCTGACCGTTGTGAATTTGTGATGAAGCACGCAGATATGGATAACTGGGCATATAAGAACTATTATATTGATCGCCTGATCAGAAAATGCAGGAGGATCTCCATGGCAGACGCGCCGGCCGCCATCATCCACAACGTCACCGACGGCCTCTACCTCGCCCTGGAGCTCGTGTTCCTGCGCCTCCCTTCCCTCGCCGACCTGGTCCGCGCCGCGGCCGCGTGCAAGCCGTGGCGTCGCGTGATCGCCGACGCCGGCTTCCTCCGCCTGTTCCGCGCCCTGAACCCGCCTCCCGCGGCCGGCGACTACTTCAACGGCTACCACTCGTCTGGTCCTGCATCGAGACCGGTGATAAGCATCCGCCCATCGTTCCTGCCCTCGCCGTCGCCGTCCACGGTCACAGCCAATGACGCCGGCCGATTCTCCCTCGACTTCCTCCCCGACAATGCCGACGACTTCTTCCCACCGGACTGGCGAATCCCGGACAGCCGCGGAAGCCTCCGGACATGCTGGTCGTCTGCGAGCCCCTGCCGCGGCGGTACAGGAGAATCCCGCCGCCGGCGAACTTCAGCTCCCACCGTTACATATGGGGAATCTACCTCGTCGACGGCGACGCCGACGAGGCCGGTGGTTGCATCGGGATGTCCAACTTCAGGGTGATATGCGAGTATTACCGCGGGTGCGTCGCGCACGCCGCCGTCTTCTTCACAAGTGGTGGAACGGACTCGTGGACGGAGAGGGCCATCGACGACCACGTGGCTCCACAGCTCAATGGCAGGCGTCACTTGGGCAGGGCCGGAGGAGGGCCGTCCCCGCCGGCCATACCGGCGAGTACTCGCCGTTGGAGTTGCCGGACACCGAGGACTGGCCGCCCAACCTGCGTAACTTCAAATTCTGCTTCACCGATGGGCGTGACGGAAAGCCGCGCGTCTTGTCCATTGTGGGCGGCACGATGAAGGTGTTCGCACTCGCACGGCTAGGCTCCGGAAGCCGCGAGTGGGCGCCGGAGAAGACGGTTCTTCTGCCGGAGGCGACCGTTGGCCTGCCTGGTTACGACCCGTCCTCCTTCCAGCTGTCCCCGGTCATCTGGAGCACAGGCCCGGGGTTCGTCACTCTGCTGCCATACGCCAGAGTGCGGTGGCTGTTCTCTGTCGACCTGGAGACCATGGAGGCAAAGACAGCGGCAGATGAGATCTGGGACATGCTGTATCCGTGCGAGCTGCCGTGGCCACCAACATTGCACGCTTGCACATAGTTAGTGTCCAAATAACCATATTTTCGATTGAGTGTAATTATATTTTCGATTGAGTTCCCTGAATAATCTATCCATAAACCCATGCGAACAGAGTTAGCACAATCCAGAAGGCCTTTTGAACTCTGAACAAAATGTGTCGAAATAAGTTGAAGTATCCGATAATTCTTATAACAAATTTGGAATTCTGAAACCCAATTTCGTTGTTTGTGCTTTTTCCTATAATCTAAAGTATCTGATGTTGGGAAAAACAAATCACTGGCGGTGCTATGTTTGACTCGCCCGTTTAGCATGTTGACATCCATGCATGGTTGGTCGTTGGACACAGCAATCACTTTTACAAATTGGAATGAAGCAATAAGGAAGTTCATTTAAACGTGCTGAGCAGTTCAAAAAATAAAAAAAAATAACGTGCTGAGCTCAACCAACGAAGCAAATCAACATCAGACTAGACATGAGCTGGCTAGATTCAGCACATTTTCATCATTACAAAAGGATTCATCAGGAGGTACACCAGTCATGCAAAATTCATGTGACAATTATTGCTTTCAGTTGCCGGACACCGAGGACTGGCCGCCCAACCTGCGTAACTTCAAATTCTGCTTCACCGATGGGCGTGACGGAAAGCCGCGCGTCTTGTCCATTGTGGGCGGCACGATGAAGGTGTTCGCACTCGCACGGCTAGGCTCCGGAAGCCGCGAGTGGGCGCCGGAGAAGACGGTTCTTCTGCCGGAGGCGACCGTTGGCCTGCCTGGTTACGACCCGTCCTCCTTCCAGCTGTCCCCGGTCATCTGGAGCACAGGCCCGGGGTTCGTCACTCTGCTGCCATACGCCAGAGTGCGGTGGCTGTTCTCTGTCGACCTGGAGACCATGGAGGCAAAGACAGCGGCAGATGAGATCTGGGACATGCTGTATCCGTGCGAGCTGCCGTGGCCACCAACATTGCACGCTTGCACATAGTTAGTGTCCAAATAACCATATTTTCGATTGAGTGTAATTATATTTTCGATTGAGTTCCCTGAATAATCTATCCATAAACCCATGCGAACAGAGTTAGCACAATCCAGAAGGCCTTTTGAACTCTGAACAAAATGTGTCGAAATAAGTTGAAGTATCCGATAATTCTTATAACAAATTTGGAATTCTGAAACCCAATTTCGTTGTTTGTGCTTTTTCCTATAATCTAAAGTATCTGATGTTGGGAAAAACAAATCACTGGCGGTGCTATGTTTGACTCGCCCGTTTAGCATGTTGACATCCATGCATGGTTGGTCGTTGGACACAGCAATCACTTTTACAAATTGGAATGAAGCAATAAGGAAGTTCATTTAAACGTGCTGAGCAGTTCAAAAAATAAAAAAAAATAACGTGCTGAGCTCAACCAACGAAGCAAATCAACATCAGACTAGACATGAGCTGGCTAG
The DNA here is from genome assembly GCA_000970635.1 of Eragrostis tef. Taxonomy (NCBI): domain Eukaryota; kingdom Viridiplantae; phylum Streptophyta; class Magnoliopsida; order Poales; family Poaceae; genus Eragrostis; species Eragrostis tef. Next base: position 40,672 of record LAPY01000878.1, on the reverse strand, counting down.
ATTCAGCACATTTTCATCATTACAAAAGGATTCATCAGGAGGTACACCAGTCATGCAAAATTCATGTGACAATTATTGCTTTCTAGTACTCCCTCCGTTCTTTTTTATATGACACCATTGACTTTTTTCGTTACTTTGACCTTTCGTCTTATCTATAAATATTTATGTAAATAGCTAAGTGTATAAGTTAGCTTTGAAGTGCTTTTGATGATGAATCCAATGATATCCATTTCACATTCAAAAAATAATTATTTAAACCTATATTTTTTTGTCAAAGTTCAACGAAAAAGTCAACGGTGTCATATAAAAAAGAACAGAGGGAGTAAGTAACAAGAATCTACCATTCAGAATCAACAACATGCATTTATAACAAGGTTATGAAAATCATGGCACTTGACCCAGATTAGGACAACCAAACAAGGGGAGCTGTTAAAGGGGCCAGATGCATCACACAATGGTTGGTTAAAATATTCAATAAACCAGCTACCAGCCTGAACAAAACACAACCAGAACATGGCATAGACAAAACAAATCCACTTCAAGAAACACATTCCTTGACCCTGTCTGTTCAAATTTCAAAACATGCAAAGAAAAAGTTGGAGAGGTGCGGATTTCGAACATGCGGCAACCTTTGGCCATTCACTACTTTTGCTGGTAAACAAGTCAATCTGCCCTGCAAACAAGAGAGAAATATATTACACAAAGTTATTGACTGAATGATGGAATAAATAAATGCAGTATTACAAGAAAAGTGATGATCTATTAATGCTAGAGTGAAACTATAATTCTGCAGATGCTGCTGACCTGTCGAATAAGGTCCTCTTGTTCTAGGATTGACGTTGTACCTAACTTTCGTCGCTACTACCTTCAGGAGATGAGAGATACACTGATGTTCCATCATCGGATTCCTCCTCTATGTCAGGGGCACAGAATAAGACTGACTGGAGTATTGCACTCACAAAGCTAAAACAACCGCCAGACCCTTCATCAAAGAGGAAGATACCAGTTTATGAGCAAGCAGTGTGAATACAGGATGGAGATTGGAATGAATTTTTTACTTTCCAAATATATGATATGAATATCTTAGAACAGACAATTCCGTACACAGGAATGAAGTCATTGGCAAATGGCATAAGAGATGAAGCTCCTAGCATTGAAATTGTAGCACTCCATTAATCACAAACTATTTTTAACCTCTGTATGTGTTTATGGTGGCAAAAATAACAGTAGTACAGAAAATCTAACTGCTGAGAAAGTGATTTCAGTTGCAACGTGTTTAACTTGTGTTGCAAAATGTTACCAATCACACAAATCGTAATGTATGCTATATATAAAGAGGATAGATATAATCTTTCCATGGAGGTATGCATATGTTCACGCACATGTCCTGTAATTATTTAACATTATTTAATGTCATCTAATGATCCAAAAAACAGGTTAACTAATGAACATAAGAGGAGGCACATTACACTTAGCTGATAAAAATATGGACAAAACTCTAGCACACAAGTTCAAGAAAACATAAAGCGCATACAAATACATAATACTGCAAGATACCGACTTGCTCCACATCTCAATATATAAGACTCAATCACCATAAAAACATAATGCAGGTATTTCAGTCCCAACCTTTTCAGCTAGCATTGCCAAATGCCAATACCAATCATAAAAGTCAGAATGTTCACAAGTGGAAGTTCGGGATAAATGCAGTAAAAGTACTTCCTCTGTAGATGTATGCTAATTCCATGGATGTATATATTAAGGTCGTGCACATGCCATTATAATTATCCAACACACAGGTTACCTTATAAGTAATACAGGTGGAGGCAGGTTGCAGTCAGCTGCTAAATAATGAAGACCAGACCTGAGACCTAACTCACCAATTCAATAAACCACAATGTACGAAGATATTATGCAGGAAAGATCTCCTGACTTTGCCCAATCGTTGCGAAAATCAGTTGATTGTAAGCTACAACAGTTAAATTTCTTAGTCAACCAATCTACTGCGCATGCCACACTATCACAAGTTCTCCATTACTCATTGCATTGGTCTAACTATCAACAGTGCATTAACTATTAAATCAGCAGTGCATTGCAGAAATTCAGAGGTTACAGAGACATGTAACCTCAAATTCACTACACAAAGATCAATAGAGAATTTTGATATTGTGAGGGATGCATATACCATGTAGATGATGGTGAAGTGCAGCTGGGAGCTTCCATGCGTGAACCGAACGCGAGGAATGGAACTCCCCCTCTGGAATTTTGTACTTGGAAGTGATGAAACGCGCACCAGCCTTTGCAACTTCTCTCTTGGGAACATTCACCGCAAATATCAACTCGCCCTGCCAAAAGTACACGATGTCGGGGTCGAATGGATCGACAAGGGCAATTGCAGGAACCCTCCGTGGAAGTGGACTGTCAGCTGCATCACACTTGCTGTAGCTTGGATGGTCCATGATGTCGCGGATTGGCACTCTGTAGTTACACGCCCACTGTCCATTATCAGCAGTCAGGGTAGCCGTCCACATTGTGACTGTTGGGACGCCACTGTGCTCATGGATTTGCACATATCTGATCCTGCCCCGGCTCACCCTCACACAACGGAACTTGTCAATTCCGCGCAGCACTTCGTGTGTGGTGTCTTCTGGCAACGCGCAGCCGGATGGCAGTGGAATGTAGGTGAAGTTTGGGTCCTCAAGGAAAGGATCACAAGTGAGGATTCCATGGGCAAGGTCCACCCACCATAGTCTCCCGCCAAGTGCTACAACTCCATTGTTGCCCCATGGCCTGCCCGAGTTGCTCCAAGTACAGGGGAGGTTCTTCACAGACCATCCATCAGTGCCCACCCAGTGACGGAGTAGTACGACCTCGTTGCTGACGCGCGAGGGCTTCAGGTCCGCCACCATAAGCCGACCGTCGGTGTTGCAGATGAGACCGATACTACCAGGGTGCTCGAGCACGTGGAGAGCGCAGTCCGTGTCAGGGAGCTCGGAAGCCATACCA
>LAPY01000877.1:105580-126585 GCA_000970635.1 Eragrostis tef | reverse complement strand
CCGCCCGCTTCATGCAGGCGTTGCCGAAGCCCAGCGCGTGCGCGCCGCCGCCGGCGACGTACCCGGCGGCGCGTGCGCCGAGGGCCAGCGCGTCCGGCGCGTGCACCGTGGGCGGGTTGCGCCACCGCGGGAGCTGGCCGGCGACGAGCAGGTTCTGCAGCAGCGGCCCCGCCTCCATGACGGCGGACAGGAGCCTCCCCTTCTGCGGCAGCGGCCTCTTGCTGGCGAGCATGTCGAGCACGGCGTCGGCCGCGCCGGCGAGGGAGGAGGAGGAGGGCTGCCTCGCTGCTGCCTGAGGCGGAGGGGGAGTCGGCGGCGTGGCGGCGGCGCTGGTGGGCTTGCGGTGGCGCTTGTCGGCGGAGGTGACGGGGTCGAAGAAGGGGTCGACGGGGGAGGAGACGAGGCTGCAGTCGGAGTCGGTGACGCTGGACGAGACGCGCGGCGGCGCGGTGGCGGTGGCGGCGAGGAGGAGGTGCTGCAGCTGGTCGCGCGCGTCGTCGCGCTCCTTGGCCACCTGGCGCACCAGGTCGGCCAGCTTGGCGATGCTCTGCTCCTTCTTCTTCAGCTCCTCCTTGGCCGCGTCCAGCTCCAGCGTCGTCGCCACAAGGCTCTGCTTCAGCTCCGCCACGCTCTGCGCCATCAACCAAGGAATCGATTAGTCCCTAAAAAAATTGATGCGGTAATTTGGCGGTGAAATTGCGGAACACAAGGCGATGGTTGGACAGGACATGGCAGCATGATCTAGAGAGAGAGATAGCGAATGATTTCGATTCCTCCTCCCAAATGATTGCATCATACAACCACGACTCGAGTCGGTTAGGACTTGAGCACGGCCGTGCTCCGAAAACCAAAACTTTTCCTCAACAGAAAAAAGAAAAGAAATCAGAGGGACGGACCCGAGGCAAAACAGCACCATCATTGAACAGCATCTCACTACAGTTCCCAACCTTTTTTTTCGTTGAAAAAGAAATGTGAACAAAACCAAAAGAGGAGAAGGTTAAAGAAACCGGTCACGTCGACTTGAGCTACTGAATTTTCCACGAGATCAGCCGAACATGCAAGACCATGACACAGAGATTAGGGAGGAGAAGAATTCCAGCACGTTAAACAAGTGTCAAGGCGTCTGTCTGGAAATCCGTCCCCTGCCTAACACCCCTTGACCGCGGTAAATGAACAACACAGCACGCGAGAAAGAGAGAGAGATCCCCTGCGCCTCTCCCAAACAGCAGACACGCGAAATCAAAACACGCCATTGCTGCCAAGAAATGGAGTTGCTCGGAGCAGAACGAAGATGGAGAGACTCTTGTTTACCTCTTGTTGTTGCTGCTGCTGCTGCTGCAGGTCGTCTTGGAAGGACCAGAGGGAGGAGAAGAGCGCGGCGTCCGTGCCGTCGCCCACGAACAGAGGGAGTGGCTCCATTGCCATCCTACTCGTGCTCTTTCTTCTCTTCTCTTCTCTCTCGCTCGCTGCTTGTCGTGCTCCGCGTGCTTTGATCGCTTCTTTTGTCCGGGCGTTGGGCTGTGTGTGGGGAGGGAGAGAGAGAAACAAGAGAGAGGGTGAGGGGAAAAGCTGCGAGGGGGTGAGAGAAATATATATAGCAAGGGAGAGGAGAGAGTGTTTAGGTTTTGGGAAGGAGGAGAATAGTATATGGAAAGGTTCCAGGGAGGTGAGGAAATTGGGGATTAATTATTTGGAATGTGCAATGGCCTACCATCATTTGCCATCTGGGTAGCTACCAAATGGAAAACAATTGCCTTCCAAGGAGGAGAGAAAAAGAAAACACAAGAACATCTCTCTCTCTCTCTCTCTCGCCTTGTGCTTGTGTGTGGGTCCAAACACTTTTGTGTCTGTGTGTACCTTGGCCTGTGCTTGAAAAAAGTCTTTGGTTTATTGTTTATTTTGTTTGGCTCGTTTTAATTAGCAGAGTGCTGACTGCTAGTAGTAGGATTGTTTTCAATGAAACCGGTCCGGTATGTACCAGTACTAGTACTTTCTAAGTGAATGTCCTCAGCATTTCGCAGAACAACGAACGAAGCAAATGATCGAGCGAAAGTTTCCAATTTACTATGTGGACATTGCAGATCCTGTGAAATCCATCGTCTCTTCGTCTCTTCGTTTGTAGCAAGCAATCCAAGAACTATCCTCCCAACTCTCAAGAGACAAGAAGAAAATGCGCATTAACTCACGAAACCTCTTCCCTCCAAAGGATTGGATTTCAAACGCTAATTTGACCCGATTAATTGACGAACGCACTGCATCATTAGGTGACGAGTGGGCTTCTATATGGAATGAATTGGCTGTTCCTTACCATTTAGGTTCCATGCACAATCAATGCTCCGGTTGGCACCCACAGTTTTGCTTTGATGACTTGCATTGCAGAGTTGTCCAGAATTAATATTGGTTCCATAGAAGAATCATTTTCTTTTTTTTTCTTTGAAATGGATTTTGAATTAGCATTTGGTTACTTGAATCTCTTATTGTTCGTAGCTGTACTTCAAATTCTTAAACGTAGAATTGTGTGAACATTGACTGTTTCCTCGCAAAAAAGTTGTCTATGTTCCTAGACATGATTATATTTTTGTGTCCCTTAGGTGGCATACCTTAAGCTACTATACAAACGCCGCGTACAATTCTATAGGCCTGGGAGTACACAATCGACGTTGTCCATTCCGGGTTAGATAAAGCAACAAACTCGAATGGTATCTTGAGATAAACTAGTACAAGTAATATTTTTGTGTTCATGTCCAGGTACGCTTAACGTCCGTGCGTGAACCAAGAGAAAACAAATGTGTGAAGCATAATAAACTTGGAGATTTAGGAGAGGGCAACGAACTGCTTGCCTCGTGTCGCCACAGTCGCGAGAAGCTTGTCGGGACATGCGTGCTTAACAAAAGATGAACAGCTCAACATTCACTTGAGCATATACTCCAACTGAAGAAGTTCACAACTGTTGTTGTCAAAGCATTCTCCTTTTCATACGTAACAAAATAGTAAAAATAGCAGTCTTTTCTTTTTCTTTGAAGCTTGCCTCGCATGCACGACAAGTTCATAAGCTTCGTGTTACACTGCCACTAGTAGTTCGTTCAAAAATAAGCTTCGTGCTAGATGATGGCAGAAACTTGAAAAGAAATGGACCAAAAATGGTAACGAAATTTGGAGAGAATGTGGTGGGGGAGGGGAGGGAGATGCAGGGGTGAGTTGCATAGTTCACGGACTGATAAACCATTGTCAGAGTTGACTCGACCATGTTTGTGCGTTCTCGCGGTACACGTTAGCCATGGCAGCACGCCAGCAAAAAGCAAACCCGTCAATCCATGGCAGGACACAAAAAAAAGGTCAAACTTAAGAAAGGAAAACGATTTTCCGCTACCCGTTTCTCATTCTTTCCTGCAATGCAAAATGCCTCTGCATGACAGCATGGCAGCTATTATTAACACTTAACAGCCAGGTTTGGAATTATTTGCCGCGTATAGTAAACGATTTATGTTTGTGTTTCCTTGGGTGAGTTTCCTTGTTTGTGCGCGTGAGAGAGGAGAGAGAGGAGGGAGACGGAGGCGACAAAAGTTTGCATGGGAAAGCGCGCCATGTGGTGGGCCTTTACCGGCTCGCTCGGTCGGTTCCGTTCCAACTCAATGGAACTCCATCGTCTTCCTGCTTTTCTTTTGGTTTTTGAGCTGATGGATGCACCGCCGCGCCGCGCCGGCATGCAACTAACCATAGCCAACCTCTCTTCTCCCCTCCTCCATTTGTATTTACTAGCTAATCGTTTTTAGCTTGTTTATTTAATTAATACACACGCGGTTCCAGCGCGGCGCAGCCTCGCTCCGTGTCCGTTTGCCACTTCATTCCCACGGCTACGAACCTCCACCTGCCATCTACCATGCATGCCGATCGAGCACATGCATGTGGACGTCGCCGGTGAAGTGAAACGACGCTCATTGGTAAATGAGGGCAGCAGGATATGTGAACAACTACTCGAATTGTCGTCGTTAGAACAACAGTTCCACTCTAATATTTTGAGTTAGAGAAAATGCTGTCCTAATGAAAATAATATGATAATAGAGGTTGTACACTGAGGACCCTTTTGCTTTGTGACAGATACACCAGCATATAACAGCCTCAGTCGTGCCCCGAATTCAACCTTCACTAATAAGAGTGTTTTCAAAGATAAAGCCAGTGTTGACTCCCCACCTCAGTAAGAAGCAATACAATTAAGTCATTTTGAGGCTTCTTGGCAGCTCAAAAAATACTAAAGACTAATTCTCCACAAAGAGCATTGCTCTTAGCAAACTATTGGGACGCTGCAAGCCGAGAGCTCGTGGACTTGAGCCCCACGAACAAGTCCAGCCAAACATGTACACTAGAACAGTACTATAATGTTGCACATAGCTAGGACGGCTGATTAGCTTGAGGCGTTGGTGGCTATAGCTATCTGTGTATAACAAACGGACAATGTTACTCAAATCGTCTGGTAGTAACTTAATGCACGAACTAACAAAAGCAAACAGGTAATATAGTTGTTGGTAGAGGTGAGGGCCATGCTGTCACTATTAAATTCGCTGATCTCTTCTTCTACTGGGAATGAGTGTGACTCTGTGGGTAGGAGTGAGAGAGAGAGGCGCAGAGAAGAACAAGACAAGAGCCGTGGGGGACACAAATCTTGAGGGGTCGTGTACCTTGGATCTCCATCCATCCATCCGTCCCTTTCTTTTCAATTGTTTTTCCCCTTTTCGATTTGAGCTTTTGGGCAATGCAATGTGATAAAGTGAAGTAGTGATCGCCTTTCAAGCTACGAGACCTTGGTGCACTCTTTTTCTTCCTCTCTCTCAGCATGCATGGAAGTAGCTAGGGTTCTTGGGACTTGGTTGGAGCTTTGGGTCCCATGGCAATTATGGGGAATGGCCAGGTAGTGGCCTCCCTGGTCCTCCTAGCTGCACGCTTGCTTTTGCATTAGGGCACTGTGGTGCGTATCAGGACAGAACAAGGGACATTAGCAGTATATACGTTAATGTTTGCTTCATTTGGGATCTTTGCTAGTTCCCATCTTGCTCTTGTCCCATGTTGGTGTATCTTTGATTTATTTTTCTTCTGTGTGATCTCGAGGTGAAAGAGCCATGCAAAGCTATAATACTTTTTTTTTGTCCAACGCAAAGCTACTGTATTGGTACCAGTGAGTACTATGTTGCAGCATCATGCATTTCAATGCTCGAATAAGTCAAGCGCTGATGAGTCGAACTTTGAGTATACAAGTGCAAAATCAGCTCTGCTGGCTGGTAGTAGTAGCTATTGCGTGTGGATAGAAAAAGAGATGCCTTCTACAGAATCAAGTGCAAATTCAGGTGTCCTGTCACATGTGCATGCATGAATGGGTCAATGCAGACAAGAACAAGATAACGATCACGTACACCTAGATAGGGAGCTCGTGCTAGATTCATGTAGGCTAGGATGATATGGACCCGATTAAATGGAATAAGGGAAGCAGAAAACAGTTTGGAGTATATTTGACGAAATAGCACTAGTTTTGAGCAAGCAAATTAAGCAGCGACTGAAGAAAACCCGGGGTTCGTCGGGGAACAAGGCGACCATGGAATGTGGACCTTTCTTTCCCTCGGTTTTACTCCAACCAGCCAACGGCTTTACCCGTCAAACCGAATCTCATGTGCACCCAACACAAAACCCCACGCTCATTAATACCTCCACTCACCTCCAAATTTTCAGTTTCAGATACCTACCCCTCCTAGTAGCTACCATGACAAATTGTATATTAATCATTTTCATGTATATTCAGCTATCAACACTAGTATATGTTTTCAAAGAATTGCATTCATAAAAGAAAAACATTTTCAACAAATTGACACAAAAACCACAAAAATTCAACTTCATGGGTCCAATGTGTTCCATTTATTTTTATCCAGAATCTAGGTGGTTACTAAGTTTTTTTTCCGAAGGAAAAGGTGGTTAGTAAGTTGCGATCTCCATCGAAGAAGATTTACGTATGAGACCACATGCAAGGAACCTGAAACATGATTATTTCCCGTATTCTATGCTATATCCTAAAATTTCATCTTGTCTATACGTACAGCCATACATTCGTTTGTGGTAGTGGGTTTGGGTCGTTTGAAAGAGTTGGAAAAAAGAACAGATAAAGGACACCGGAGCAAGGCTCCACAAACTGCCACGTAGTACGCCTCCTACGAACATGGGCCGCACATACTGGTTCTACGCACCCGGCCGGCAGCTCTGGCTTCTCGTAATCTGTGTCCTTGAGGATTAGAAAAAACATGATAAACATATATCCAGGCCTAATTAACAACAACGTAATCTGACTATTATACTATGCATTCACTCACCGCGTGTCTAACAGCAGGCTGGTGTAATTCGGTGCTAGTACTACATTTTATTTTAGTTTTCCCTCTGAGATGATGAGAGAAGAAAGAGACGTTTTTTGTGCGAAACAAAAGAAAAACGAGGAAAAGGGACCGAGAGGCGTGTGGGCCCCACGCTCGCGGCGCCCAACGCGGCTGTCGTATTCGCGGCGCGCTCCCGCCCCGCACATGGCCACCATGTGTGGCGCCTCCTGACGCTGCCGTCCCATTGGCCCACGTGTCAGCAGCTCGTACAAGTGCGGCGCGCAACACGACAGGGCTTGGCAAGCTGCTCAAATTGAGCAAAGCTCGGAGCTCTTCAATTTTTTTTGAAGGAAGGAGCTCTTCAATTGGTTTACTCCTCGCCGCTGCTCAACCCATCTCATATTGCAGTAAAGATCATAAGCATTCTAATTGATGGAATGAGACTAAGATTATATTGACACGTACGAGAAGGCCAGCTAGTTTGCATTTGTGCTTCCTAGATGTGCATGGAGTTCTTGAAAATAATAAGAACAATTGCTAATGCTTGGACAACATTTTTTAGTTCAAAACCAAACTAACAATGTTGTCTTGATGTCGTTATTTAAAAACTAGCTAGTAGAAATAATATTTTGACGACCCCTGAACTATTTTATGCGCATATATCTCCTATTGGCTTGTTCTCTACAAACTTTCAAAGTTAAGAACTGGATTAATTAAACCCGAACAAAGATGTCCTTACACACTCCTTCAGAGCACACGTACGAGCGGGACGCAACGGGAGGCGGAGGCTACATGCGAAGAACCAGCAACCACTGGCGTCGCTAAACAAAGGCCCGTTTCACATGAGAGCTACGCCTTGCTGCCACGCACGTACTTCGCAAACGTATACAAATGCATCTCTCGCTACTATATGGCGGATGCGTACGCTATAACATACTTTTCATAAATAATTAGGATAAAGAGGAGATCGACATGTAGACACAAGTGATGATTGGCCAGCTAATCATTAACCTGCACAAGATTTTGTTTTATACATGCGTACGTAGATTGGGTTGTACAAACTATGCATATATAATGTACAGATAGTCCAAGTCGTTGGATTTTACTAGCTGCCACTACCAGCTGGAACATATACAAAATGGTATAAATATGCTCTTTGGAGAAAGATGAGCAATAGCTCTATAGTGTAGTACTAAAATAAAAAGAGAAAAATACCTCCATTTGTGATCAAGAACTTGGAGTATCTCTGGCTACTAAAAGCAGAGTTCAAATACGCAGTACTAGCTCATTCGTATTTCTGGGCTTGAGGGTTTCAATCATGCATTGAATTGACATATATACCCTCGCATTACGTGCAACTTCAATGTATATAAATTTTGTCAAATCAGTGACCAAAAACAAGGGAACGTTAGGGGCTACTAGCCGCTTGACTACAATTTGTGGTCTCTCATGCATGTATGTGGTGATGTATCGTCCCAAATTGCATGCATGTGGTGCCTCCTGCAACTTGCGTGTTGTTCCTCCTGGCCTAGACCAGGCGCCATGCACGTCGCCATCCAGCCGCATAGCTAGACGACGCCCAAAATCAAAACCTAGCTAGCTATTTATTTTTGTTTTTTTTTTCACTTTAGTATCACTTCTATTTTTCATTTGTTCTCGCAAAGTAGTGGTGTCTCTCTTTTCCCAGTACTACTCCGTCGTCCCTTTTATTAGATGCCTGCGCCCTTTTTTCTTCTTGACTTTTACTCACATGGTTTGTCTAGGAATTTCACAATCTACTGTGTATATATTTTTACTGCCAGGTTAATTACTACGAATAATGCACCAGATATAAATATATAATGATCATATATAACATCGTGGATATCCATGATCCTTCCATCTATCTGCCTGAAATTATCCAATGGAAGATGGTGATCATGGACCAGGGATGCTCATGCCACATGTTTAATTTATTTGTTTTTGGATAAGGGTCGCGTCCAAGATAGCATATCTGGTCATTAATTCTCTTCTTCATCTGACCATCTCCTGCACGTCCCCTTGTCTGCTCGAAGTATTGGACCACCCCCAAGCAGCAGCAACTGGTATAATTCAGGGGAGTCTCTGCTAATCAAGTTCCTGAATCTTTGATGCATCTTGTAGCTCGATCGATTGAGATTATATTCAGTCGATTGATCAAGTGTTAGCAGCTAGGTTAACCCCTGACATGCATAAATCTCTAGTAGAGTGTTCTCACCTGAAAGCAACTACTATCTGGGTAGGTTAGCTTGATATGCATGCCCGTAGCCATCAGCAGCGGCAGAGGACCACAGCCCACAGGGGAGAAAGGGAAATGCATGGCGTGGACTGCAAATGGATCGACGATATGTACATCCCAGCTGCAAGATTTGTGGACGCTATGTACATCCCAGCACGTACATTAAATCATTTTGATGTCTTTGGTTTGCCTCTCCTGTTGCCATTTGTCGCGTGCTCAAGTCATGTACTACATCAGTGATCGATAATAATTCAGTTGATATACTTTTCATTACACATATCGCCTCTGATTGTTTAAGAAATGTAACGCCCCATCGCCGATGGTAGCTTGAGTGAGGTTTACAGTAGTGAATTGATGGTCACCAGCGATACAAGCAGTCAAGCAGAGCTCCGTAAATCGATGCCAATACTCCTGAAGATTGGATGCATGCAACTGTTGAACTTCTAGTAGGCTACTCGTAGCCTGCTGCATGCTGTGCCTGTGTTCTGCTTGCATAAAGCATTGCTCTCCTCCTCCTTCCAAGAGGCTGTTCGTTGCAGGCTGCATGGTGAGAGTATTTGTGTAAAAAATAGAGAACAAAAAAATGACTGTGGAGGACACTGGTTCGTGTATCACGGTAAGTTGCCCATGCACGTCAGGTAGAGGTCCCCATCGGCCATCCATCAGTCGAAGTCACTGTCCACTTCATCGCATAGATGTCAAAGAAGGTTTCGTTTCCTGTCAAAACAAAGCTGATTACGTTCTCACCCCAAACTGTTGAATGATGCAGGCAGAGAGCAGAGGTCGAGATCGACCAACCAGAAGCTGGAAGAAGATGTTGTTTATCGGCATATGCTAGTATTCCATATTTAGGCAGGCCTGTGACGACTCGGCATCAGGTTAGTTAGCGACTGAAGACCGACTTCTCTCCGGTGCTCATGAGGCGAATAAGTGCGTAGAGCCAATCTGGACTGTGCTGACTTTCCTTGGAGAGTTCCATCATCTGAAGACGATATTCTGAAACATCCAAAGAAAACAAGATGATCTAAGACTTGCATTGTTCCACACAAGAAGGTATTGTAGCGCAAAAGACTCAAATTTATTTTACAGCTTTGTTTAAAGCAGAATGGAGGAGACTGAAAACCTGGTGACGGTTGGCCCAACGTTCAGCCCAATGGTCGAGTCCAGCAAGCCCCGCTGGTCGCCATGGCCCAGTGTTGATGGACTTTGGTAACTGGAATTCTTAAGGATCAAAACTATTTTTTCTTGAAATTATCTGGACGAGCATGATATTGAGTTGAGGCGAAAATACAAAGCTGTGGGGCATGAATAAAATCAAGTCAACTGCCGTCGTGAACGCCCACTGCTCTGTCAAGAACACAAGCTGCTTCATCTTCCCAGTTTGCAGGAGAGAAACTGAACTGAACTTGTCTGAAAATTTCTTATCGGGGCGCTGTACAACACTGTCTGTCGTCAGAATCCTGCAATTTCAGAATCTCTTGTTCAGGCGAAAATTTCTTATCGTCAGAATCCTTCAATTTGTTCTTGGTCGATTATTTTTCTTGAAATTATCTGCAGTGTTCATTGGCAGTAGTTCAGGGCAAGAGAAACGAGCAAGGGACTCGTTTGGGTCACGCCACGACCCGTCTCGGCTGCGAAATACACACGGCTAACATCGCCATGGGCTATTTTGTTGCCTCTACTGTTGGGCCGGCCCTACTCAGAGAGAATACGGGCCCAACACAAGCATCGGCAGTAGCACGGAGGCGGGCTGCGGGCACGAGGCAGCCTGGGGAAGCCAGAAGAGGCGGTGGAGCAGTTTAATCCCACATCGCCCGTTGAGATTAAGCGAGGCCAGGAGCCGTGTACAAAACAAAGCCGGGGTGCTCGACTTTTAATCATATCTATTTGGGCTAATCCCCACATATCAGAGAAACGAGATGGTGCTTAGTGACACACAATGGCAGCTGCATCACCAATTCATCATCTTGTCCTTCCATGGCGGCTGACTCCGTGCTTGCCCTGCTTTGAGAACTATGAATTTCTATCAATTTTGCACACGAAACCCCGAGAGCCGCGGCCTTATTTTTCAGTTGAACTTGTTCACGGCCTGGGACTTCCTCAAACTGGGCCAGACGGACTGCATAGGAGAACCGAGACAAGCATTTGGCCCAGCAAGCAGTCCGTGTAGATGCCCAGGCAACGGAAGCTCGCAGAGGCGGTGGAACCGTTTAGCCCCACACCGCAAGCTGAACCATAGCGAGAAAGGAGGCCCTGTATAAATTAAGGCCGGGGTGCTGTTCCGCAACTCATACCTTTCTCGGCCTTTTGGCTAAGATCAAGTGTAGTATCTGTTCTTATCAGTTTAATATCTGATATGTGGGCTAACGGCTCACAACGATATTAATCTTATTTTTTGTGGGGGAGAGCCCATCAAGGTAGCTTGCTGCCTGGGGTCTCGCGTGTCGCCCAGCCGTTGCACTACAGGCCGGGCCTGGCGCACCCCAACCAAATCTCAAATCGAAATTTTGTAACCTTGGCAGCAACTGGCCCGTTCCGAGTAGGCTTGGTGCTTCTGGTTGCATCCTCGTTCTACATGCATCTCAACCTCTGACGAAAACGAGCCGCTTCGTCTGAAAGGCGCTCTATCCAGAGGTTTTGCCCAAATGCACATTGTTTCGAATGTTTGTCAGTGCAGAGCGAATGCAGGTCCTGAAATCGTCACGTTGAACAGCTTCTGAACCATCTCTGCTGACATGTTGTTAGCCATTATGTTACGGTCTTACGGACTTTGTATAATCCTAAAAGCAGCTTACGAAATGACTTGTTACCCACAGGCCAGAGGTGGCTGTCCTCTGGGGGAATGCGTTGCTCGTCATGTCGTGGGTCGTTAAGGCTCGGGTTCTTCTTGTTTGCATGATCATTCAACGGGCTGAAGGGAAAATAGCATCCCATCCTCTGACATAATGAGTTGCTTTTTCGTACTGCATAGCCATGACCCAATTAGCGTTTCAAAAATTTTGACAGTACGCAGCAAATTCAGGTCCTGAAATCATCACGTTGAACAGCTTCTGAACCATCTCTACTGTCATGTTGTTACGCTGTTATCTGCTACGGACTTTGTATCATCCTAAAAGCAGCTTAATAAATGACTCGCTCGTCATATCCATGGCGAAGCCTGATCACCGCGATGGAGCTGAGTCATCGATCCTGCGGGTACAGTGGGGATCCAGCAGGAACCACCGATCGTTGCCTGGGGCTGGGATTTTACATGGATACGATGATCAAGTCCAGCTTCTTGCAGAGTTTCCGAGACTTCGGCTTCAAATTGAGAGCACAACACTTGCTGAATGTACAGACAGACGTTCTCGCAAAAAAAAAAAAAGAATGTACAGACCGACGATATGTACCTCTAATCTATTACGAAAAGGAGGTACTGACGACTGAACGAGTCGAACCTTATTATGAGTGCCTATCTGAATCTTTTAGGCTTTTAGCCGATAATTGCTTCAACGATACACATCATTCCAGATACAAAATTATATGGTCATAATAAGCAAATGTTTTTGATTTAAATCTAGCAACATCTATAAATTGTGCCCAAAAATGCACATTAATAGAGTAAAGATATTGATCCAAGAATTATCCTAACGACACGAGATATATAGTGCCTTACATTATCGGACGTACTACCTCGATAGCAAAGTAACACCTTGTCTCTTTTTAACTAGTAACAAAAATGGATGACAGGAAAAGAAATTGAATGATGATTAGTGGGCAAGAATTTATTTCACTTTTGAATGATTTGCATTTGACGAGGGCTGCTTTTGATGTGCCGGGTACCAAAAAAAAAAAGTGCCCGATATATAATCAATTGTTGGTTCAACCGGAAAAGGAAATCAAGAATTCGAGAAGAGTTGGTAAGTGGGGAACAAATTTTAACGGGTGTGAGCTCATCATGCACGCGCACTTGGGGGGTTTCCAGTGAAGGTGAACCAGTAGTGGTCTAGTGGATGTAAAAGGCAATCGCAACGATAATGCTAGGTTAATGAGAATTAGGAGCAATGGCATGCGTGCAGCTGCACAAGAAGGCCGAAAAGGTAAGTGTGTGAAACCTGCCTAGCTCCTTATCACCAGCTTTCCACCCAAATTTTATTCAACCTCCTTATCACAAAAGCCACTTGGCCTTTTTATATTTACCTTTGATCTAATGCAAGCTGCAAGAAGTGGGGAAAAAGACAACCCGACAAAACACTGTAATAAGTTCAGAATCAAATCGTGTGGTGAGCCGATTACATGTGGACCTGGCAAATGAAGAACTTTTTTTTACTAAATTAAAATTAAACATTTTTTCATTCTCCGGCTGTGCGCATAGCATTGTCGCTTCTCTATGGCCCCAAGAGTGATGTTGACCACCCACTAATAATCATTGTCACTACTTGCTAACAAAACTAAGTACTGTTTGTGGTGGCGTTGGACTGTTGCAAAAGTAGATGCATCGAAAAAGTTGGATAGGGACCTGCACCACGGCACAAATGGCATAGCAAGGCTTGGCTTGGTGTGGCGACCTTGCATGCAGATGGAGATGGAGATGCAGATGCTTGCCAGCAATCTCTTTCTTCCTTGTGCTGCCGGCCTCTTGATTTGGGCATCTCCAGATGAACTACCTGACTTTTATGCCTCTCTCTCTATTATTAGATTCCCATGCAGAAAAATATTGCCGCCATGCATGCAGACGCACTCTCAGATGCGTGCTCGTATCTTGGAATGTGTTTTTCTTTTCCCCTCTGATGCAGATTCTGTATTGTTTGCACGGCCTCAGTCCAATGTGCACAGATATGCCGCAAGAAATTTGTCGTTTATAGCTTCTCGTTTTCTGAGAGGTTGAGCACATCGAAAGTCCACATGACTTGGAAGCTGAATGCTACGTGCAGTGCCATTGTTTCCTTTCCTTATCTGGAGGACTAGGTGTGCACTGGTGAGGTAGAAGCACTGCATAATAAACATGGAATTAACTCCTGTAATTTGAACTGATGAAAGTAATTTATGATATTTAGTAGCTAGTGTGGATCCATGTTGAGTAGACTCGACTCTTCAAGGCAATAGTAAGTCATTGACGGATCCTAATAAGCTTGAGAAAACTCTTCAAGGCAGTCATAAGTCACAGATAGAGATCAAAAAGCTGCAAGTATGTGCCACGTATATACACAAACACAAATACAATAGACTCAGGAAATTCAGACAAAACAAAGCAACTCTTCAGACATTCGGCCACAACACAACTACTAAAATACAGTGCTCTCATCACGATCAAATCACCATCACTCTTGCTCCCTTACACAACATGATCGAGTGACCGTGCTAACGCACACCTATTTAGAACGATGGAGGGATGGATCATCATGAGGCTTCAAGCATCTTGTAGTACTCGTCGTCGTCGATCCTCCAAAGCGAGTAATCCGAGCAAAAATCCCACACCGGGGACGGCATCGACGACGGCAGCTCCACGGCAGCGCTGCCATGACCGCCGGCTCCCCAGCTGTCGACCACATAGCTTGCCGACGCCTCGGCGGCCGCGATCTCGTTCCAGAGCTGGTCCATGGTGTAGCCGTGCTCCTGCTCCTGGTATTGCTGTTGTTGTTGGTGGTGCTGGCTCGCCGCGGTCGTCGTCGTCGCCTCCTCGAGCTCAAGCTCGGCATCATCGTCGCCGCTTCTTTCCTGCAGCGCTGAAGATTCGGTCCCCGGCGACGACGAGGAGCCGCTGCTATTACGAGATCCCGAGCTGCCGGAGCTCACCGATGACGACGAAGGAGATGCCGTCTGCTTGCCGTCGCCATGCCCATGCCTTCTTTGCTCCAGCGCCATCTTCCTGGTGCGCGTCCTCCAGAAGTTCTTGATCTCGTTGTCGGTGCGGCCGGGGAGGCTCCTGGCGATGCGCGACCACCGGCTTCCCCACTTGCCGTGGAGCTCGAGGATGAGGCGCTCCTCGTCGGCGGTGATGCGGCCTCGCCGGAGGCCGGGGTGGAGGTAGTTCACCCACCGGAGGCGGCAGCTCTTGCCGGTGCGCCTGAGACCTGCAACACGTTCGCCGGAGAAGAAGCGCATGCCGAGAAGAAGCAAATGGTTAACATCGCACATGCCACACTGCTGCCCGTGGACCTCGACCAATCCTCACGCATGCGTCGTCATGGTGACGCATGCGTGGGACGGACCGATGCACCCTCCACCGCGCAAACCTGACACCTTTGCTAAGAAATCCCAGCGGCGCTCGCCGAACAAGCGAACGAACCGTACCAGCTGCGCGTCTTCCTCCTCCGTCCAGGGGCCCTTCCTCATCGTCGCCGGCGGCATCGCCATCGTCTTCATCTGCTCGTCACCGTCCTTCAGGCCCTGCCGATGGCTCCCCTGCTGCATCCCGGATCAGCCAGCAGTCTGCTGCTCCTCTTCCGGCGTCTGACTTCGCCTTGATCGTCGTCGATCGGCGCTCCCCAGCTGCCGCCGTCAGAGAGAAAGAGAAGGAGAAAACCAAGCTTGATATGAGGGATCGAGAGAAAGAAGAAATTGGCTTGTGATTCCTTCACCTCAGGCCTCTCCTTTATATCCTGCTAGCTGGATGAGTACAGATCCTTTGTACTGCTTGCCACTTGGGTTAGGCAGAGCATAGTATAATGCAGGATAGATATGGTTCCTGCTGTTGCGTGGTGAGGTCAGGTCAGTATGCCTCAGTGCTGCATGATAGAGGTTATCTCCATCTATCTGCATCTGCCATGTAGCGCAATATAAACAAGTGACAAGGTTAAAGAAATCTCTTTCAACATTCCGGGACAAGAAATTACGAAACGAAACAAAGAATAATTTCAAGATATGACGCTCAGCATAATTTGATTCAGGGTTTGTCACTGTACGCTTCCACGATAAGACAATGCGGCCATACGCACCTTCACTGATGATGCATAGCGATTTTGCAGTTTGAAACAAGATAGTAGTATACTCATATCGTTCACCAGCTTGCAATTCTTAACCCTATCCTGGGAATTTGTTTGTAAAGAAAAGAATGAAAGAATATGTTATCTAATTATTGACAAGCAAAATCGCAAAAGTTAATAACGCAAGCTGCGTTGCACACATGCTCACATCATGTTCAAGATGCTCAGATTACCGCTTTTCATTTTTTGTTTCCTTAGATCTAGCTTCTGTACTTATTCAATGGTTAAAGTCATGAGTAGTAGATCTATGCCTCTGTAATGGTTTCTCTCTCCTTTTTTTTTTCCTCAAAATCACAGACAACGAATAAAAGAGAACAATCCAGGCGTCCAGATTTGTAACAATAATGAAACCAGATACTGGTGACAAGAAGCACTGGACTATGAAACACAATCAAAGGGCCTTGAGTCTTACAATGATGGGATGTGTCCTGGCATGTTCAACAACATACACACAGGCCTTTGAGTCTTACAGTTCAGGAGAAGTATGTGCTGTGATAAAGGGCAAAAGCCTCCTCTCATCTTTTCTACTGACAGGCTACTCGGGTATATTCATAGGAGGCTCCAGGCTCTCGACAAGAATTCGCAGGTCTAAATCCTTATCCTCAAATTTCTTGATGAAAGGGTGATTCTGCAAGAACATGAAAAGCAACTAAGCACAGCTACCAAACAGATGGTACAACAGTAATCTCAAATTATCAATTAGAAAACTATCAAGTCAAAGGCAATGCTGACCAAGAGTTCTGAAGCAGACACCCTTTCCGCTGGATCCTTTTGTATGCTGCAAAGCAAGAAAAGAAGTTCTATTAAATTATAGTATGATATACTCACTGGGAAAATCTGTCACCAGTGCTAGTTTCTTCACAAAAATTCTTCATGAAACTTAAGGAGGGAGTAAAACAGAATTGGAACATAGTATACATTTACAACAATGGAAGTCTAGTAGGGTAGTGCAGTCACAAGTCACAACCTCAAAGTGATGTTTTATTGACCAACATTGACATAGCTGGTCTTTAACAAATTAGTATATCCTTTATAGTAAAATTTTATGGTAAGGGCCACTGAGGGCATGTGCTTCAAATGAACTGATGATAACTCAAACTTCAGATTTGACGCAGTACAGTTTTGATGTTTAAAGGACCAAAGGAATACACAAACCTAATTGCATTACAGGTTATGGAATATAGCACAGCACCAAAAAAAAAAAAGCAAGGCAAGTAGACGAAAGACATCACATGTGAGTAACTAATTGTGTCGATTAGCATTAAATGTATGAATCTCGCGTTTCCTTTTGTTAGTATCCACCAACTACAGATCTAGTAGCATAATTTCATTAAAGGATGTGTTCACACACTAAGCTATTATCGATCACAAAGGCAATCTTGCAGCATCTTTGATCACTAAGCACTTATAAGTAATAAGATAATCACATCCTGTTTCCCGTAGATCCATCACAGATCAATTCTAATATGAAAGAGGTTTCAAATCGAATCAAATCAACTAAAGAAGGTAGCATAATAATTTCATTAAAAGGATGTTTTAGCATACCAGGACGAGATAAACGAACAGAATTCTGGAGAGAACTGGTCTGCAGGTGCAGAAGGTGGTGGCTGATCAACAATTGCTTCCAGTAATTCATAGAAGCTTAACCAACCTTCCCCTTCTGAAGGTATATAGGGGAACCGGCCGATGGCACACTCAAGTATTACTAAGCCTAAACTCCATATGTCACTCTTGTAGTCATAAGAGCTTCCGCTAATCCTCTCAGGCTGAATGAGGAAGAGTAAAGAACTGTCACAACACATATATGCATCCGAGACAAAAAATGAACACAAACTAGAAATCACAATAAACATATTTAATATAACATACCGCCATATAGTTGTAGGTTCCAACAAATGTATCTCGCTGACCCATCGAACTTGCTAGCACTGCACTTACCCCGAAATCAGTAATCTTTACTTCACCTTTATGGTTGACTAACAAGTTAGATGGCTTTATGTCCCTGTGAATCACATGCCTTTCATGATGGAGATATAACAATCCCTCTAGTACCTGAAATAACCAAACACAACTCAGTATTTTTAGCAGAGTGAGAATGTAAGATTCAACAACACATCTTCAGCTCATTCAAATATAGAATTTAAAGTAGAAAACAGCAGTCAGCTTTCTTGCACCTGCTTACAAAGTACAGCAAGGTACGGCTCCAGAATTGTCTTCACTTGCTTTATAATATCTGCAAGAGATCCACGATCCATGTACTCGAGAACAAGATATATGACACCATTGTGGTAAAAAGACTGATGACACATAACTATATGCGGGCTCTGTGTTGCTTGATTTATTTTGAGTTCTTGTACAATTTGTTTGCGTACTGCCTCCTGAATATTCATTTGAATGCCCTGCGCAAGAAAACACATTACTAGTTAATCAAAAATATGTATCATGTCATATGGGTTAAATGTCACAGCACAACAACTACAGGGACAATTCTTGATTTTTTCACTGACATGAATATATTACCTGATGTACACAGATTCATTATCTTTATTACTCATAAAAAGTGAGTGTTTCTAGAGATTTTGTATAGAAATATGAGTTGGTACTAGGTGCTATGACAATGTCATTCATTTAGCACTCCTTCATTTTACTAGATCATTGTCCAGTGACATTACAAAGATGACAAACAATGAAACGAGAAGATTCAGAAAACTTTGAATCTCATAACTAACTCTGACTGTCATAATGGGAGAAACTATGTAGTAGATGTGAGAAGCATGAACAGATAAACGGACATGTACCCAGCTAAGGAACAGGAGATTGACTTCCATGGTAAAAAAAAAAAAGAGAGAGAATAGAATAACAGGAAAACAGAGGGAGGAAACTAGCTGTCTAAGAGTTTTCTAATATAAGAAAAGTACAATTTTGCATCCCAGCAGTTAGTGTGGCCAACCAGATGAACTTAGTGTACTGAAAATTACCTTCAAGGCATACAATGTCCCTACCCACTTGTGCCGCACTAGCTGCACAATACCACCACTTCCTTTGCCAATGACTTGGATCATTTCAAGATCATCCATTGATAACTGCACATCTTCCACCTTCAGGTTTGTCGATTGCTGAGGCAAAAATGATGCAATTCAAGCTCAGAAACTACTTGATCACTCACCAAAGAATAGCAAGCAACATAAACTGTAGAACAAGATATCACTACAAACTAAATACAAAAATCAATAGGTGAAGATGAAAATGTATTTAATTCTCAACTGATAAAACTTCCAGAAGTGGTACCCAATAGCAAATACCAAGTAATAGCGTGAATACCATAATTTTTAAGCACGGAAACACAAAAGCTCTTCTGCAGTCTACGTCTACAGCACTGTGTTCCATAAAGCAGCCCGAGCGTGTGAGTGGCACACATTCCGTGCATTCAATCTACATGCTTTTTTTATTTAAAAAAGATGTATACAGCTTGCCAGTGAACTGATACAGGTGATTCTGCAACCAACAATGTTTCGATAAAAAGTGCATTCGACTATGGTACAGCTGGACAGATCAACCAATAACAAAAGAATGGCCGCTGATCCAGGACTCACATTTTCATCACTGCTTTCCTCGGAGAGAAGCCGCAAGCCTCTTTGGTTTAGCCGTAGTTCACCATCCTTGAATGTACCACTCGCCGTCCTAAAAAGATACCGGTACCAGAAGGCATCAGTTCAGTTGATCATTACCTTACAAAGCTATACAGTTGAACACACGATCAAATTGAAGGAAATACGAAAGTAAGCATAGTCCGTAGCTATATGGGACACATAAATAACACTGTCAGGGGATAACTACAAAAGGGGAAAGAAAAACTAAAAATGGACTATTTTTAGGCAAAGAAATGAAGGGGACTGACAGGAATTTGTCGACCGGGGTCTCCTGCGCCGGCACGGCGAGCTTGAGATCCATTACCGGCTTCTTTCCCCTCATGGCCGCCTCGTCCCTTCGCTCTGTGGTTAGGGTTTCTCAGGGGGAAATGGAGATGGGACCAGCCGCTAGCGGAGGAGGAAGAGAATCCCAGAAGAACGAGGGAAACAACAAAAAGGATAAATTTCGTAGCTTTCGGTAGTATAATCAGCGGCGGCGACGCCGGCGGGAGGACGCGGCGGCAGGTGGGGTGGCGGGATCGGGAGGGAGCGGTGGCGGCGGCGACGGGGTCGGGGACTCTGGAGGACAGCTTGGTTTGAGCTTTTTTTTTTCCTTCCTTTTTTTTCACGTGTAGGGCATCTGCAATGATCCTGAGCATCCAATTTCGATCCGACGGCTCTTGTTTGTACTAATGACTTGTACACGGCTACTGTTTTGTCATGTAATGAAGTTTCTTTAAATCTTTGATTTG
The DNA here is from genome assembly GCA_000970635.1 of Eragrostis tef. Lineage (NCBI taxonomy): Eukaryota > Viridiplantae > Streptophyta > Magnoliopsida > Poales > Poaceae > Eragrostis > Eragrostis tef. The sequence continues at coordinate 106,632 of LAPY01000877.1, read as the reverse complement.
CCTGCGCTCACGTGAGCATACCACAAAAATGATACGTGGAGATGAAGAACTAAGATGTAAACCCTTTTTTTTTTCTTCGATAAACTAGTGGATGTAAACAACCGCGCTGGTAATGCTAGATTAGTGAGGATTAGGAGTTACGATTAAAGCAAATTCAAAAAAAGAAAAGAGAGAGAGGAAGGCAAAGTAGGTACATGTGGGCAAATGACATGTCTCTTTAGCACTAGCTTTCCGACACAATCTTTTGTTTTTGTTGTTGTAGTTGAATTGGCTTATCACAAAGCCAATATGCTTTCTGCCTTCGCTCAACTTGCAAGACTAAATGGGAAAATATTTACAAGACTAGAAATGGAAGAGCATAATAAGTACCAAGTACACCAAAACTTATTGATACGTCTCCTTCGCTGACAAACAGACCCTATGAATGAACGAATCATGTTGGAGGTAGGTGGCATGCATCATTCACTAATCACTCTCTCACTTGATATCAAATATTACTGCTTGAGACGAGGGTACATTATTATCTTGTTGGAGTAACGGATAGAGAAAAGAAGCACGAAAAAGCTGGACAGGGACATGCACATTGGTACAAGATGAGAGGCGTTGTAATGAACAAATGAAGAGCCCTTTGAGTTGTGGATCGATGCTATTCCCTCTCCTGACTTTCTCTTTTTTATCTCTATATAACCCCCAAAGAATTATATTACTATATTCCCATAAAAATCAGCCGTCATGTATGCACCCTCTTGACGGTGTGTCTCCCCCTCCGTACACTTATACACCAAACATGTTTTATTGTTATTCACTCCTCTTATTTATGAATATAAGAATTTTCACACATGGTTCATTGTTCAGAAAAAATCCATTCCAAACTAAATGAAGTTTGCAAATTTTAGTTACTAAGCCCTCTTATATGTTATTCGCAACTTGTCGGATACCTAGATTAAGGTATCCTAACCAGGGATACTTTAATCACTATCATAGCCAGCTGATGGCTTCGGCTTAGGCACGTTAAGGATACGAAAGTGGGGCGCGAAGCCTCCGCCTCGCCC
>LAPY01000877.1:0-10512 GCA_000970635.1 Eragrostis tef | reverse complement strand
CCCCCCCTCCGTGGCTGCCAGCTGCATGACCACGGCGTCGTCCGCCCCTCCCGCCGCCGCCGCCGCCGCCGCAGCGGCCGTGCCGCCGCCCAGCACCATCCCCGCTCCTCCTGCCGCAGGCGCCACCGGCATCACCGGCGCGGCTAGATTCGGGATCCCTCCCCGCGCGCGCTCGGTGTTCTCTGACTTGCGCTCCTCTCCTCTTCTCCAAAATTAATCCCTCGTTGTCTTAAAAATTGGATTTTGTAGGGTGATTTGGGTGGGTGGCGGTGCGCAGCGGCGGGGGGCAGAGGATTTTCATACCTGTGGATCGCGGGCGGCTGAGTCAGAGATGGGTCGGCCAGGCACCGCGCGCACGAGGATGAGACGGCCGAGAGGGCCCACCTGCCATAGACCCATCGCTCAGGCGGTTTAACCAGTTTGCGTTATGCTAAAAAAAAAAGTTTGCGTGTTCTCTGCGTTGGGGAGCGAACCAAACCAAATCCGCTACGGCTAGGCAAATGACTTGCTTCTACGCCGTTAACAACAGCTACAGTTAGGTTACCCTCGATGGTTGTCGTTTTTGTTTTCCTTTTTTACCCTCTTGGCAGCTGGTCACGAAGGGAACAAATAACACTGCTTAATATTAGTAACACAAATGGTAAAAATGAAACATCACACGGTACGCACAAGGGTTGCAATAAAAATAAAACATATTATGGTTTGAGTCGATTATCCTCTTGCCGTAACATTTTAATAATATGCTACAATGATAAAAGGAAGATAAATTTCTTATTTGCCATTGAGAATTTCTATAGTTCTTTATTTGCCATGTTAGAAGTTAAACTTCCTCAGTTGCCATCTAATAAATTTTTTATGTCTTCGTTGCCACTGCAGTGTAATTTTTGCTCTAACTCAAACATAAAAGACAAAAATACCCCTAGCAAAGCCGTCGTTCCCCTTCTCCCTTGCCAGGCATAAAAAATTACGGGACTGAACTCAAACATGTTAAGGGTATTTTGGTCTTTTCATGTTTGAGTTAGAGCAAAAATTACACTGCAGTGGCACCGAAGGCATAAAAATTTGTTGGATGGCAACTAAAAAAATTCAAGTTCTAACATGACAAATAAAGAACTATGCAAATTCTTAATGGCAAATAAAGAATTTTCTCTAAAATAAAAGTATATGCACACTGTCATACAATAACTACTTTAAAAAAAAGCATTGTAGATGACAGAAGTAACAAAACCTTAAAGTCGTTTTTTTTTCTGTAATTACACAGTACAATTCAAACACTCACTATGTATTCACACTCATCTCTATAAATATATATATACAAATTCTATCTTTAGGGTTGTTGATAGCACTTCCTAGTTGGTCCACGTAATACGTGGGTTGATGTAGCTTTTCATTCTTGAAAAGATTTGTGGTGCTACTTAAAAAAAAAAATAAAGCATGTGTCGCTATCTACCGCGGGCGACGTGGTGTGTTGGCTAGTGGCTACCGTCTCCGGCCGGAGCCACACGTTAATTTGGTGCGAAGATGTATCACGAAGCAGTGCCCGCCAACTAACGCCTTTCGCTGCCTTCATCACTTTTCCTTTCCCTGTCGAGAAATGTGTATCTTCGTGACTTTTCCTTTCCCTGTCTAGAAATGTATCAATGGAGCAACAAGCTGTAAAACGTTGCCAAGTTCAACTGTTACTCCACCATGTTTTTGCTTCTCACGTTCGCGAGAAAACTCCCGCCTGTTTTCGTCTTGACATGCTGCCTGCGCGCATAGTAGCTGAATCAAGGATAAGATAGCATAGTAGATAAAGAAATATATATGCACGGTTCTCCTATTTCGGTGGCAGGCTAAGGTTGCAATATTTTTCTGCCTGTTCGCCTGGCTGCGGCTTCTTTGCAGCCGTTACAGTGTTTCAGTTATTTCTTCTGCAGCCGGTACATGTTTCTGCAGTAACTACAGTATTCGCAGTTATTTTTCTTCAGCCGCAGACGCAGCTGCAGCCTGCCGAACAGCCCCAATTTGTAGCCGTCCGTCGAATACAGCACACTGCACATGGTATAGCTTGCTAGGATGCACGTACCAGTAGTATGAAACAGACTATACTAGAGCTAGCTAGCTAGAGACTAATCAATCCGAGAGCATCGATCTGATCTGACGATCGATCGGGACCGGCATGCCAATTCTCTCCGGCCCTGCATGTTACGTTTCTACAAGATTGCAGTCAAAACGGCAGATCAAATCGATTATACTGATTGTTTGAGTGTTTACGTCGTCCTAAAGGAAATCAGATGCAATATATAAAATCGTATTTACTTTATATCAAGTGCTTGAAATCCTGCTCGTGTTCAATCTGCATGGGGTGCGTCTAATTTTGTTTCAAAATTCTGTGCCTGATCAAACCTAATTGCAGTTGGATCTCAATTGAATGGTTGTTGTCATCGTTTGAAATACGTCTCGATTTTAAGCACTTGAAAATTAGCAACGCCCATGGAAACATATGCATTGAAATATTTTACCTATGTAACCTGCAACATGGTGAAAATTATAAAGCACTATTGCTTCAAAAAAAAAAGCACTAGCGAGAAAACAAAGCAGCTAGCTGACATGGTAATACTAGTACCAATTAATATTGATTTGGAAAAAGATGGGCAAACAATGAACAACCATGCACTCGATCTTCTCCTGATCAATACTAGTAAGTGACTGTGTTTGTGTACATAAAGTGCTGCTCGGAGCGCTAGATCATTCAGCCTGTTTGTTTGGCTGCTTTGCAGCAGCTGTTTTGCAGCAGCTATAGTGTTTTAGTTATTTCTTCTGCAACTGCTATAATGTTTCTGCAGCAGCTACAGTGTTCGCAGTTATTTTTTTACAGCTGCAACCACAGCTGTGTCCTGCCGAACAACCTGATTACTTCCCCATCTTGAGCCGCGCAAATAAAAAGACGAGAACATGCAAGATCGTATATACAATGCGTGGATCTGTTTTGACTGCAATCTTGTGCAAACATAACATGCAGCCATATGCGGGCGGTCCCGGTGCATCATCATGCCATCACCCTTGGTCCATCTTGAAGCTACCTAGCCGTCGCAGGTGTGAAGGATTGTATTCGCCGGTTGGACTGAAATGTCCAGCATAAATTAATATTGCTATCTTCACCTGCAAAACAAAGAGAAAAGAAAACTTGCACCGCCTATCTACTCGTATATTAATTCTTACTACCTATTTGTCGCAACAGAGAAAACGTCGAGTCCAGCATTTGGATATATGTTCCTAAATTCAGTGATCATGCATTCATGTTAGAAAAGTAAAAAAAGGTTTTGCATTTGGACTTGACAACGTTTCATTACATACATGCAGGTGCAGCGTGAGGAGCCATTCAAATGGTTATCAAATCGTTTCGATTCAAGCAGGGTTACATGAATATCAAGCGCTGAAGAAGTGTTCAGTTGTTGATCGAGTCCAACTCGATGGTAACTGTCAGCTGGATACCGCCGTGGACACTACTGGCCGTGGATGCTCTCGAAAAGGACGTGTGGTGGATCATGGATCGTCGAGATGAGCAATGGTGCGTACGGAATTGAGATGACCTCTAGCTCCCTCTCACTCATGACACTGACTGATCCATGGCTGTTGTGCCTCGGAATCTCGCATGATGTATCGCTAGCTAGTCCAAGGTGAAGCTTGACCTTAAATTCGCACGCAGTGTGGTAGAGAATTTCTGCCTTCATTTACGACAAGCAAAGATATCTCCGTGCTCTTGCCACGGTTGAACGCGCGCGCATGGACATGAAACCCAGTGTCTAGTTAGGAAAAGGATGGCCAAACAGTTACCAACCATGCATGAATATTTGATATTTCCTGGCTCGATAAGTGGCCCCATATTTCCCTGACAAAACGAAGAATTAAAAAGCTGCGTGACTCCTAATCAGGTTTCGTTCGAGGTAGCCTTTGGGAAGCTGGAAGCGCCGCCGCCGTTGGCTGCTTCATCGACGATGAGCCGACCACCGGAGCTCTCCGTGCGTGTCTGCTAGCTAGCTAGAGACGGCGACTCTTCAGTACATAGTGACCACTTGACAGTTGACACACTCTGCAGGATCCCATGAACCGAATGAAAGGAAACCGCAAGCAACTTTTCTCCGTATATACATGTCTTGCAACTAGTCCCTGTCGAGAATCCGCAGTGGTATCCAACAGAAAGATACATCCAGTTTGACTTGTCGACCAAACAACGATCGAGGCGCCGCGCTCGCCTCCTGCTCCTATCCTAGAGACACCATGCATCAAACTTGCCATCTCGCCTTTAATTAGTTTGGCAGGGTACGGTCGCAAATTGAACGTTGCGACTTGCGACATGATCTGTTCTCCCTATAATATCGATGTTTTGTCGTGTTCCGTAGTGCATTGATGAAAATCAAGAGTGACGACATTTGTTTTTCTGAAAAGAGAACAGCAGTAAATCGAGGCTTTCCGCAACAATTCTGAATTTCATTCAGGCTTTCCGCAACAATTCTGGGCCCAGTGGCATTCATTTGGGCCCAGTGTCTCACACAAGCTTTCGCGCAGAAGAAGCTATTTGGGCCTGTTGTAATTCCCTACAGAAAATCGAGGCCTGTAACAATATTCTAGCGCATCTGGCCTGGCCCAAATACCCACCACCCGCTGCGACCCAGTCAGTCACCAGTGGCTCGATAACCCTAGGTCGCCCAAAGCGAGCGAAGAAAGAGATCGAAATCGATTCCCCACTTCCCCGTCCATCCACGAACCCGACCGAAGGCGGAGGCGGCGATCGCGAGCAGCCGGAGAAGATGAAGACCTTCGATCCGTGGCCCGTCTTCTTCCGCCGGGAGTGGAGCCGCAACTGGCCCTTCCTTACCGGCTTCGCTGTCACTGGCTACCTCATCGTCAAGATGACGGCCAACTTCACCGAGGAGGACCTCAAGAACTCCAAGTTCGTCCAGGAGCACAAGAAGCACTGACCAGGTGACCTTGCGACCCGCCATCTCGCCTCCCTTCATTTCCCCTGCTCGATATGTCCTTACCTAGGTCGGTAGGTAGATCTGGCGCCTGCGGTAGATAGATCTCAATGGATATCGTTCACGGTTAGAGATTCGCGCTGCTAGTTGATGAAATGAAATGCCTTTTTGATCCGTATTGTCGCTGTGTCGGATTAACCGGCGATTTGATTGGGAGGAAAACATGTATGTCACTTCTGAGGGGACGACGAGGAAGGCATGTGGGAGGCGTGCTGCAATATTGACATAGGACTATTCTCTTGCTAGAGCTAGTTTACCCCTGCCTGAGATGTGGTCTTTAAATTTGCAGCAATCGATGATGTAGTTACCATTACCGATTTTATTGAATTGATATCCATTTTGCCACCTTACGATTCATGGATTTTGACTTGTATATACTCCAGCATGCTCTTCTGTTCAATTAGAGTCAGAAAAGTGCTGTGTGTCTGCATTAGCGTCAATTGCCAAATTTGTAATCCTACTGTCGTGATGCCAAAACATTATTTGCGTTTGCATACCTGCTCTTGAGAATTTTGTTTTGATACCCATACAAACAAAGTAGCATGCTATAGAGTCCTGTTAGTTTGTCCGTAAGTTAGGGCACACATGCAGAAAAAGGATCCTGTGACCATTTCTTTGCTTATGGGACATCAGTGAATATCTATTCTGGCATTGGGATGGAATAGTCACGCCTGGCCATATACTATTTGTGTGGCTTCAACTTGCATTTTGTGGGTAACTGGACCATACAACATACGACGAGAATCGGCGTTAGATGATCGTAAGGTCCTTGAAAACATACAGCGTATTAAAGCCGTTGCTCATGTAAATGTTGTTTTGACAGTATTAGCATGACAAGCAGTCGATCCTTGGTTTTGAATGTTGGCTCAAACAAAGTTCCTGTAAATGTAAATAGGTTTAGCCATGGCAATACTGGACATTTGTTTTGCTTTATCAAAATTATTAATCTCGATTTATTGCATCTTTCTCTGTGTAAAACTTGCAAGGATCTCTAATTTTCGTCACTGATTCATTGCTAAAAGCCATATGTAACACTATCTGTGTGCTTATGTAACACTATCTTCGTAGCCCCTTGTGCCTTTTGGGATATACTAGGTTCCACACCATTCACTGGTATAGTGTTATGAAGTTCTATTTCGTAATGCTTACACTGTCTCCTTGCAGGTGAAGGGGCAGCTGATTTTTATGGAGTGTTGTCTGCCAGCCGGCGAGAGTTCTTGCTGTTTGAATGGAATTAGACCCCCTTTTCTTGTGTTTTTTCCCCCGAATGTGCGCGCTTTGTGCTCCATTTGTAATGTAATAAAAGGCAAATGAATTGTTGGACCAAAAATGTTCAGCTTTCGTTAATGATACTTGAAGTCTGATTCAGCTTTCCTAACTGGGACATCGTGTTATCTATGCAAATGAAAATGTGTTTGGGGTTACCATATAATTTTGCCTTCAGAGTATATTTTGGGGGATTCCAATCCCTTTATATTGTTGTGGAAAATAAGCTAAGATTCATTTGCAGTGTGATTATTATGGGGATAGATCTCAATGGATATCGTTCACGGTTAGAGATTCGCGCTGCTAGTTGATGAAATGAAATGCCTTTTTGATCCGTATTGTCGCTGTGTCGGATTAACCGGCGATTTGATTGGGAGGAAAACATGTATGTCACTTCTGAGGGGACGACGAGGAAGGCATGTGGGAGGCGTGCTGCAATATTGACATAGGACTATTCTCTTGCTAGAGCTAGTTTACCCCTGCCTGAGATGTGGTCTTTAAATTTGCAGCAATCGATGATGTAGTTACCATTACCGATTTTATTGAATTGATATCCATTTTGCCACCTTACGATTCATGGATTTTGACTTGTATATACTCCAGCATGCTCTTCTGTTCAATTAGAGTCAGAAAAGTGCTGTGTGTCTGCATTAGCGTCAATTGCCAAATTTGTAATCCTACTGTCGTGATGCCAAAACATTATTTGCGTTTGCATACCTGCTCTTGAGAATTTTGTTTTGATACCCATACAAACAAAGTAGCATGCTATAGAGTCCTGTTAGTTTGTCCGTAAGTTAGGGCACACATGCAGAAAAAGGATCCTGTGACCATTTCTTTGCTTATGGGACATCAGTGAATATCTATTCTGGCATTGGGATGGAATAGTCACGCCTGGCCATATACTATTTGTGTGGCTTCAACTTGCATTTTGTGGGTAACTGGACCATACAACATACGACGAGAATCGGCGTTAGATGATCGTAAGGTCCTTGAAAACATACAGCGTATTAAAGCCGTTGCTCATGTAAATGTTGTTTTGACAGTATTAGCATGACAAGCAGTCGATCCTTGGTTTTGAATGTTGGCTCAAACAAAGTTCCTGTAAATGTAAATAGGTTTAGCCATGGCAATACTGGACATTTGTTTTGCTTTATCAAAATTATTAATCTCGATTTATTGCATCTTTCTCTGTGTAAAACTTGCAAGGATCTCTAATTTTCGTCACTGATTCATTGCTAAAAGCCATATGTAACACTATCTGTGTGCTTATGTAACACTATCTTCGTAGCCCCTTGTGCCTTTTGGGATATACTAGGTTCCACACCATTCACTGGTATAGTGTTATGAAGTTCTATTTCGTAATGCTTACACTGTCTCCTTGCAGGTGAAGGGGCAGCTGATTTTTATGGAGTGTTGTCTGCCAGCCGGCGAGAGTTCTTGCTGTTTGAATGGAATTAGACCCCCTTTTCTTGTGTTTTTTCCCCCGAATGTGCGCGCTTTGTGCTCCATTTGTAATGTAATAAAAGGCAAATGAATTGTTGGACCAAAAATGTTCAGCTTTCGTTAATGATACTTGAAGTCTGATTCAGCTTTCCTAACTGGGACATCGTGTTATCTATGCAAATGAAAATGTGTTTGGGGTTACCATATAATTTTGCCTTCAGAGTATATTTTGGGGGATTCCAATCCCTTTATATTGTTGTGGAAAATAAGCTAAGATTCATTTGCAGTGTGATTATTATGGGCTGTTCGTTTTTTTAACCAGATTTTAGCCATTTGGAATATTGTCATTTAGTAGTACTAATTAAAGTCTAATTATAAAATTAATTGCAGAACCCTGTGCTAATTTGCGAGACAAATCTAATGAGGGTAATTATGCTGTAATTAAGCAATAATTAAAAGATGGTTACTGTAGCATCACTGTAACGAAACATAGCTTAATTAGGCTCGTTAGATTCGTCTCGAAAAGTAGTCCCTATTGGTAAAAAGGTTTTATAATTAGACTTTATTTAATACTTTTAAATGGTAATATTCTCTCTCTGGCTAAAATTTTAGCTGTTTTAGCCATTTTAGCCAGGGAAAATGAAATGTTTTGCACATCCAAACCACGCCTAGTATATTGTTGACTGGTGCGTCGTATGCCAGTCTTCAAACTCGGGAACTGTACAACTCCAGATCCGCTGGAGCCGCTCGCAGGCTTGCTGGAGCTGTCGCTGTTGCTATTGGTCAGGGGGAATGGCAGGGAAATGAAAGAGGAGAGCGAGTGACAACACATTTCGATTTAGGGGGAAATACTTATGTTTTCCATTTTGTAACTCGGTTCAGGAATTATGAAGTATTTTTCGTCCAGGAATCAGGAACAAATCAAGTTCATCCGAAAGGATCTGAGAAAGTTTTTTTTTTTTGGAAGAACTGGAGGGGGCAGAAATTAATATATTAATAATTAAAGAAGAAACCAAAGGTTCATACAAGATCTGGGAAAGGTTGAGCACAACTCGAATGTATCTTGCAATTATAAGGGAAAAGAAAACATGTGTGAAGCTTCGGCAGGTCCTGACGGCTGCAGGTAAATCGTTTAGACACCTGCTCACATAAACTTACGTTTCAGAGAACACGGTCACACAGTCCGGCATGACGTTCATCAGATAATAAAATTTTCAGTTCCCGGTTCCTTTGATTCTCTTAACACCTCAGTACTTCTGGCACTTCACGAGAAATCAAGAAGATAACGTATTTGCCATATAATTCTAAGATGTACACATACACTTTTACATATTTCAAACAAATGCATACATGCAGATCCAAGACTTCAAATATACTCTGTTTCTTCAGAACGATTCGATTTCCAAAATTTGAAGAGAGCTATCACTCTAATTTTTCTTTCCGGTGCAAGAGTAGCAAACCTGTCCCTTAGGTAACCTTCAACGCACATGTAATGTTGCGTTTGAGTACAACTATCGGATTACATCGATTACAGAGGAGCACCAGTCGCCCAATAGTTGCGTTTGAGTCGAGGGCCTGGCACGAACCTGCCAGAGGCGTATATGCTCAGTCAAAAGTGCCGCTATCGCAGGCAGGGTCGTGGAGACATCGTCGAACACCTCCCGGTTTCAACGTTTCCAAACAGTCCAGAGCATGGCGAGCAGAAGAGTTAGACAGCATAGGGTTCCAGGCCTCCAAGCAAGGAAGACCAAGCCTCCTTGTCGAGTGACTGAAGATTGGAAGAGAGATTGTTAGCTGCCCAGAAGCTCTGAATGGCATGGCATGACAAGAAATGGTGTTCGATCGATATCTTCTTCAGAGGGTGACACAAAACGGGCAGTTGGGAGTATCGACAATCCCAAGACCATGCAGAAAAACCCGTGTGCGTGTGTTGCCATGCCTCAGTGTCCTGAAGAAGACGAACTCTTGGATGCGAAGTCGCCTGGGTGCAAAGTTGATAATTCATCGAAGAAAAATTCAAAGCTTATACCACAGGCAATAAAAAAGGGAAAATATACTAGAACTTCGGAGACAGTTCCCATCGCACCGATCATTTTGGATTGAGTGAAAAATGTGCTGCTAATTTTCTTTTCCATTTGTATGTTAGTTGAGTGTAACTAAACTACAAAACTCTTCAGTGTTTTTCATGAAGGAACAAATCAAGTTCATCAGAAAGGGATCTGATAAAGACGGAAAACAATCGAATGTAGAAAATGGTCAAAAAATTGATAGTTATGCTAAAGCGTAAGGTGAAGATGGGCCCTATCCCATCGTATAGGATAGGGCCCTCGCGTCGTCTCGTCTGGAGGCGACTCGGGGGCGACTCATCGCCACAGCCAAACGCCGCCGCCGCCGGCCGACGACGACGGCGGCGGCGAGTGGCGGCGCTCAAAAAGGCTGCTGTCCGCACGCACCTCCTCTCCCGTTTCCTCTCCCATCCCCCGTTTCTTCCTCATCAATAAACATGCGCACTTCGCCGTCGATTCCTCCCCGAGCTCTCGTCCCGGTTCAAGGTGGCCGGATCCGGGCTTCCCAAGGCCAGATCCGGTGCTTCTTCGCCGCCCAGTGCTCCCTCCATGCGCAGACGCGCAATCTGCCCCACGAGCTGCAGGGGCAAGCCATGCCTCTGCCCGGACCTTTGGTGGCCAGATCTTGGCTTCTAAGCGGCCGATCCGGAGATTCCATGCCGCCCTGTGCTCCCAACCCGTGCCATGGCGTGACCTGCGGTGGGCGGCATCACCCC
>LAPY01000876.1:134594-144751 GCA_000970635.1 Eragrostis tef | reverse complement strand
CTTAACAAGTCGGGTAAATTTTCTTCCAAATCAGCCTACCTTTCGTTCTTCAATGGATCAATTGTCTTTGAACCTTGGCGTCAATTATGGAAGACCTGGGCCTCCACAAAATGCAAGGTATTTCTCTGGTTGGCAATTCGGAACAAGGTGTGGACAGCAGATCATCTCGCTCAGCGCGGCCTTTCCCACCCTGATAGTTGTGTTCTTTGCGACCAAGAAGAGGAGACCGCCCAACACCTACTCACTACCTGCGTTTTTGCCCGAGAGTTCTGGTTTCGGGTTCTAGCGCCGCTTGGCTTCTTGACCAGCGCGCCGGGTCGGCGTGAGCATGTGTTTGCGGAATGGTGGAGGAAAGCTTGCAAGAAAGTCGAGAAAGGCAAGAGGGAGGGTTTCAACACAGTTGTTATCTTGGGTGCTTGGACACTGTGGAAGCATCGGAATTCATGTGTGTTTGATGGTGCTAGTCCAAATATCTCTGCCATTATGCGTGAGTTTAAGAATGAACAACATCTGTGGCACTTGGCTGGAGCTCGCTCCATGATGAGTCTGGCCAATGGGGCAACAGAAGGCTGAGTGTGTGTAGTTAGTTTCTGTGGTCTGGCCTCACCAAAGAGTGTGTTTTTTCATAGGATCACAACTCATATGTAACTCAGCCCCTCACAGCTCGGTCCGGAGTGAGAGGTGAAGTTTTATACGGGGCCGTTTTTCTTCTCCTTAAATACAATGATACGCAGTTCTCCTGCGTATTCGAGAAAAAAAAAACAATGTCAGGCTCACCGCTATTAGTCATGTAAACACTAGTAATAGGGTACGGTTACTCGATAATTATTGTCATTTCAACATGGGAGAAAATACTTGGCAACACAGAATATGTAACATGAGATAAGTATCTATTTATTTTGCAAACCTGAGGTAGCCATACCAGCACAGAGTACCTCGTGGAAGTATGCTGAGAAATGAGATAAAGAGATCATAAGCTCTCTGTCCTGTGGGTTTTATGAGCTGGAGCTGGATGATGCCTCTGGGTGCCAGCTCATTGGAACGACATCCCCCTCGCCCATGGCATCGCCTAACCAAGCAAGGCGTTCTCTCGCATCAGCACTCTCCTGCAACAGAAGGGCATGCTCTAGGTCTGAGAGCACATCTTTCATCCATGGACGGTCAACACCACGCTTAGCAATACACGTAAGAGCAGTTTCTGCAAACTTTTCAAGGCACTGTGGATTGATTTGTTCCTTTATATAGGGGTCAACAATCTGACCAATGTTGCCCTCTTCCTTGCAGCGCAATGCCCAGCTCAACAGGTACCTTTGTGCCGTTGGACAATCGGTCTGCAAAACAGGCCGAGCGGAGAGGACCTCAAGCAACAAGGCACCAAAGGAATATACATCTGACTTCTCTGTAAGCTTGCTTCTGCGCCCATATTCAGGATCTGGCCAATTGCCCTTGTATATCCATAACGTGTCGACAAATGGATCGGTATCAATATTATCTGAAATCTTGGAAACCCATTTCTCATCTAGGAGAATATTTGTCAGCTTCACGTTTTGGTGGATGATGGCCTGGTCTGCACCTTTGTGAAGGTAGTGCAGCCCGCGAGCTGCTCCGATGCAAATATCCAGACGCTGCTTCCAGGTGAGGAGTGGATTCTTGGTGTCGTACAAAAGTTCATGAAGATTTCCATGAGCCATGTATTTGTAGACCAGGATCATTTTATCCTTCTCTTTGCAGTAACCAATCAGAGGCACAAGATGAGAGTGGTGAGATTTGATCTAGTACTACTGTTTGTCATATCGTCAGACCTCAAACACTTTATGGCTACTATACCAGCACCCCCATCAATCTGTCCACGGTAAACTCTACCATATTCTCCCTGGCCAACAAGGTATGATTTATCAAAGTTTCTTGTCGCAGCTTTCATCTCCTCATATGAGAATTGGTGGCACAAGTCCAGTGGCGAAGCCTTGGTTGGGATGGTCATTAGAGATGGAGGTGCTCGCTTACTCCTCCGCATCATGAGAAAAGATTTATTCGTTGTTGTAGATCCTGGTGTGAAGCTTTACTTAGCATCCTTAGGCTCTCTACAACATCAATCATCTCTGGACGTGTATCCCTGTCCATCCTCAGGCATTCACTAGCTAGCTTTGCAACCCCTTCAAGAATCTTCATGTTGTTTTGGCTTGCGATTTCAGCATCAAACATATCTCTCACACTTTTGACTCCCCTTGAAAAGCCATCAGTACATAGATAAAAGATGTTGGCTTTGCCAGCATCTGTTGTTTCCTTTTTCCTAGTGATTAGTTCCACTAGGACCACTCTGAAACTTTAAACATCACTCTTCGAGTGAGACATCCATCCAGAGCAAACAGAGGGTCCATGTAACCTATGCTTCCTTTTAGATTCTCAGTGTATAATGTGCTGTCCGTGTTAACAAGCCTTGATATCCCAAAGTATAATAGTTTCGCATTAAAGCTGCCATCTAGCAGTATATTAGCAGGCTTGACGTCCCCATGAATGACCTGGATATACATGTATGAATGCATGTACGCCAGTGCCCCTGCACACTCTGTGGCGATCCTAAGCCGTATATCCAAAGGGATGTGGCTATTGTTACGGTAAAGAACATCACTCAAGTTTCCATTAGAGATATACTCAGTGACCATCATCAGGGCATTGTCCTCTACACAGTAACCAATGAGCCTAACTACATTCTTGTGATTGATTTCACGATGGATGGTAAGCTCTTTAGCAAAATTTTCTTTAACATTCTGGATAAACCTTTTCACTGCAACCATACTTGTGTCTTCAAGAAATTCTTTGAAAACTTCTCCAAAGCCACCTCTACCAATCATGGTTTCATAGTTGTTGGTTATTATTTCTATTTCACCTTTTGTGAAGCGTCTTATGTTATGATTACTAAGCACCATCCACTTTGATCTATCAGCGCCTTGGATCAAATCTGTCACCTTGTTTTATGGAAGATTCATCCTGCAGATGTAGTAAAGCAGTAATATTGTGAGCTGACTAAAATGCTGGATAACAATAGAAGATGATCCATAACTTAGTACCTTGCACTTTTAGCTTTGTCTCATTTGTACCTATCGATGGATACCTCTGGTTATTGTGTATATGTGCAAAATTGTCCCAGCGAAGGAGGGGTATTATTTGGCTTCGCTGGGACAATTGACGATCTATGCAAAATAATACCCCTCCTTCCCTATGCAGTGATAGTTGCAGTTTTGCTGATAACTCCTCGAAAAATATTACAATGCTGAAGACATGTTACCAAAAAAGTTTCCAGAGTAAAATGTTTGGTTACAGTTTAATACAGATTTTAACTGTGAAAAGGCAAGTCAGAGATCAAGGAAATATCTAGTGATTTCTGGGTGAAAGAGCGATGTCAATAATCAACATCAATATCCTATATACTGGGATGATTTAGTCACAACAAACGAAGGACTTAGTCTAGCTGATTCATATCTCCTATCATGGCATCGTAATGGAACCCAGACCCGACTTATCTTCAAATATATCAAAAACTAAAATGTTTTCATAGCGTGATCAACTAAAAGCCCAGAGGGGGTAGGACAAAACACTTTCATCCAGGGAGGCAGCATGATCAATCTTTCCTTCCCATATCCAGCCAAATGATAGACAACAGATATAATTGGTTATAATCATAATCGGTTTCCAATCAATATATATATAGCATGATAAATCAATCAGTCATTTTTTCTTCCTTATTTCAGCCTCACTCCTTGTAATTGTACATATGTTAGAGGCTCATCTTTTCCCTTTTCTTGGGTTTGCCATCTTCAGCAATCCTGTATAGGTGTGTTTTCTTTGTACTTGTTTACCGTCTTCACTTTTTAATTTACATATATACCACAGTAGGGGCTTCCCCTACTGTATTTCCCTCAAAATACAGCATGAAAATGGATTCAAATAAGGATGATTTGCATCTCAAGATTTCAAATTGAGAAACACCACTAGAGCAAAAGTGTCAGGTAAAGCATGATCGAGCTGGACATACCTGTTTAGGATGGAACTACAGATGCGAAACAAGATTTATCTCCTGCGAACAGTTAACGTTCACTCCACCATGTATGGACAAGAGGAGTGGCCTACAGGGGAGTTGGTAAAAAACGAAAAACATATGCAAGTGGCAGGGCTACCTCTCAAGCAAGTTACAACGGCATGGCCTATTATTTGTCTTTGGGAGTTGTCACAATGTGGGCCGTACGGTAAGAATTGGTCTTCCCGCGGTGGAAGGATTTTGACTAAGGCCGGATGAGACATTTCATCGAGCATGTTCCGTGCGCTTGCACCAGGAGGTCTTCGCCGCTTCACTGTATACCAAGCGCCGGCGTAACCATAGCGCGCGAGCCAAGCCTCGCTGCTGCGTGGTACGCGCGGCGCGAGACGCTACGCAGCGTGCTCTAGTGACGCGAAGGCGGCAGGGGTGAGAGCGGGAATGAGCAGTGAGCAAGCGGGGGGGCGCGAACAGGGACGAGGGGGAAGTCGCGGCGGGCGGGTTTCGCAAAAGAAGATCAGTATCCATCATGGCCCTAGGTGCACAATCGGGTGGTCCACATTAGAATTCGAAGATTTGCAGTAGTCAGACCATTGCCACCTGTCATGCTCTCAAACTGACAATACCTTAATAGGACATATCGGCTAGTTGATTGGATCCAACTAGTTTACAGAATCAAGTGTCGGTTGAATTCGTATACTATAAGCACACTAACAAAGGTCAAAAGAAAGAATTCAGATTTCATGAATGTACATCATCACACTGCCAGATTTCACATCACTTGGTGATTATTACCGAGTCAATAGCAGTTGGACAATCTCACGTACAAGAAAAGCAAACGGGGACGCTTGGTCATCGCGACACAGGAGGAAAAAAAATACAAGTCATGACACAACATACAAGTAGTATATATGAAACAACACGATAGGGACATGATAAAGCGAATCAGGAGCTGCTTGAAGATGGCACTCATAGGACTAGCTGGTCAGAAATCCACACTGATGATAACTTGCTCGTCCCAAGTTTAATCATCTTTGGCTTACCGCCGAAGAAGATCCTCGAGTTCCGAAAGCACATCTCCCATGGACGGACGACGAGTACCCTGATCAGAAATACACTTTGCAGCAATGCTTTCGAACTTGTCTAGAGACATGTAACCAACACTTTCCTTTAGGTAGGGGTCAATAATCCGATCTTTGTCGCACCACTTTCTGCCGAACATCATCCACGTGCGTTTATCACTATCAATTCGAATATTGCCCTCGACAGGCCGCCCACTGAGGACCTCAAACAACACAACACCAAAAGAATAGACATCTGATTTCACAGTAAGCGGACGGTTGCGGGCGTATTCAGGATCCTGCAGAACATGACTATCCCAGAAGATTCTGATGTCAATCGGTACCCCAGGCTTGGACAGACCCGCATCTGTAATCTTAGCAACCAAATTCTCATCAAGGAGAATATTTGTCAGCTTCAACTTACCATGGATGATGGCGTGCTTTGTACCTGTGTGAAGGTAGTCCAGCCCACGAGCTACACCAATACAGATATTCAGACGCTCCTTCCAGGTAAGGGGTGGATCCTGGGTATTGTACATGCGCTCATGCAGACTTCCGTGAGCAATGTAGTCGTATACTAGGATCATCTCATCCTTCTCATCACAATAACCAATCAGCGACACAAGGTGACGATGGCGAAACTTCGACAACATCTGTATCTCAGCATTAAACTCATGGGCATAGTGCATACACCACGACTTGAAACGCTTGACAGCCACTTTGGTTCTTCCACCGTCAACCTCCCCACGGTAAACTCCACCTAATGCACTCTCGCCAATAAGGAGTGACACATCAAAGTTGTTTGTTGCTTCCTTCATCTCTGACAAGGAGAAATAGCGATGTTTTGTTCTCGAGAAAATGAACTGGCGCCATGTGTCTGATAGAAAAGTCCTGGTATGGATAGCCATCGCTCTTATCACGTCATGCATACCATCGATTGGTATGGACACGACAGCTGCAAGTGCCGACTTGCTCTTCCTAGCCCAAGAGAACAAATCTACTCGCCGTTGTCCCTGATGTGAGGTTCTCCTTAACATCCGAAGACGTATTGCCACATCATTCATCTCAGGACGTCCATCTGCATACACCACGACTTGAAACGCCTGACAGCCACTTTGGTTCTTCCACCGTCAACCTCCCCACGGTAAACTCCACCTAATGCACTCTCGCCAATAAGGAGTGACACATCAAAGTTGTTTGTTGCTTCCTTCATCTCTGACAAGGAGAAATAGCGATGTTTTGTTCTCGAGAAAATGAACTGGCGCCATGTGTCTGATAGAAAAGTCCTGGTATGGATAGCCATCGCTCTTATCACGTCATGCATACCATCGATTGGTATGGACACGACAGCTGCAAGTGCCGACTTGCTCTTCCTAGCCCAAGAGAACAAATCTACTCGCCGTTGTCCCTGATGTGAGGTTCTCCTTAACATCCGAAGACGTATTGCCACATCATTCATCTCAGGACGTCCATCTCTTTCCATCCGAAGGCACTCACCAGCTAGCTTTGCAACCTCTTCAAGAATCTTCATGTTTTTCCGGCTTGCGATTTCAGCGTCAACAATTGTCCTCACCCCTCTGACCCCTCTTGCAAGAGCATCAGTAAATAAGTCAATTATGCCTCCTTCTCCATCTTCCATGGTTACCTTTTTCCTAGTGATCAGCTCCAAGAGGACAACTCCGAAACTGTAAACATCACTCTTCATAGTGAGAAGCCCATCCCGAGAAAATAATGGGTCCATGTAACCTGTGCTCCCTATGACATTACCAGCGTGAAGTGTCTCATCTGTGTTGACTAGCCTTGATATTCCAAAAAGCAATATTTTCACATTAAACCTTCCGTCTAATAAAAGTATATTAGAAGGCTTTATGTCCCCATGAATAACTGGAGTGTCCATGTGATGCATATATGCCAATGCCTTCGCACACTTTTCAGCAATTCTAAGTCGCTCATCCAAAGGTATGGGAGTATTATCATGGTGAAGAATGTCACTCAAATTTCCATTGGGCATATACTCTGTGATCAATGCCAGAGCATTTTCCTCTACACAAGAACCAATAAGCCTAACGACATTCCTGTGGTTGATTCTACTGTGGACAGTCAATCCTTCAGTAAAGTTTTCTTTCACGCTGTCGATAAAGCTCACCACTGCAACTGTAGTCATGTCTTCAAGAACTCCTTCATAAACTTGTCCGAAAGAACATTGCTTGATGATTGTACTATAGTTGCTTGTTATTCTTTCTAAATCCTGCTTTGTGAAGCATTTTATGTTATGATCAACATCCTCTGGGAACAGTTCGAACGAAATTCCTTGACGACATGTCCAGCGAATGAGGTAAGAATCAGGGGTGGAGCTACCTGAGTCCATCTGAGTCAGAGGATCCTGATAACTTTTGCTAACACAAAGCTAAACCAGTGTTTCTAGCTGCCAATGACCCCGTCACCTAAAGAGGCGGACCCCGATGCCCACCTCGCCTGGCTTCGCCCCTGGTAAAAAAGGTAAGTATACTAGTTAGCTCTGCCTTAAATGCTAGATAATCATAGAAGATGATTGAAGTAGCATAAGTTATTACCTTATTATCTGTTTTCGACTTCTGGAAGTACCAGGTATATGTGCAAACTTGTCCCAGCAGTCCCAGCAACAGGCAATCTGTAACAGATAACTCTCGCTTCCTTCCCTCTCCAGTGAATAAAACTGCAGCTCCCTAATATCTCTTCCGAAAGGACAAAAATGCTGGAGGCTTGTCAACCTAAAATTTGTTTCCAAAGTGTCACGTTCAGTTTCAGTCTAGCAATATGTGGCTAAAATAGATGTCTATTGACCAAAGATTGATCTGCTTTGGTATACTCATAAAGCATTTCTTCTAGGTGGTTTCTATTTTTATCACTGCATATTGGTGGTATCATGTCACTACTTCCATGGGACCAAGAACAAATGGTTCAGACATACTTGACATTCTGGGAACTAGCAAGATAAACCCATTAATAGAGAACGGCATAATGGTTTGCCAGTTCACGTTTAGCTACACGGTAAGAACAAAAATGGAGGCTGTAATGTATGGTCTGCATCCCAGGAAAAGATTTTTTTTAAAAAAAAAAGAACACCAAAGTTCCTAGTGTCCTAAAGGTCTTTGAAGTTTGGAGCATAAAGTCAAAACGTAAAATGAATAGCATGAGAGGTTAGCATACCTGTTACAGGAAGTTGTTATTAATGGAACTGCAGTCACCAAACATGAAGCATCTCCCTCTAACATCTGATGCTCACGTCGCCATTTTAAAGGACAGTGGACTTTGGAGGGTTCCTTGAACAGGGAAAAACAGATGCAAATGGCGGATAATCTATAAAGCCGGTGCAGGTCAACACGGCATGCCTTCTCTGTTTCGTGTGCGTGTGCTGTGGCAGGGTTGATGCTGGTACGAACTGTTCATTCTTATGGACATCTGTGAGTAGTCGCTGTCTTTGGTTGGTAAGAACGGGTCTCAATAAGGGCAGAAGACCATTCCATTGAGAGGCCATTTCTGAATCCCAATCCTTCGAAGGAAGATAGCTAAAGGAGGAAACGTCACCTGTTAAGGCATTTCATCGAACAGTTGTCCGGCACAAGGTCACCGCAAGCATATGTGAGTACGCGCCCCCGTGGCCGTGTCGCAATCTGATCACCACCACCATTGCGCACAGGGAATGCGTCGCTCGCTGCCCGCCACCGCCGTTCACCCAGAGGCCTCGCTCTCTTCGTGCGCACGCGCGCCACTGCCGGTGCATTCTCACAAGATCGCATGGGCGCCAGCGGTGGCGCGGCGGAAACTCGTCGTGGGCACGCACCACGATCACCGGTTCGGGAAGCCGGACTGAGCGATTGGCGAGCAGGCGCGCTCGAGCTGGCTGCCGCGGCGCAGGAGTCTAGCGTGTGTCAAATGCTGTGCCACGCGAGCCTGTGAGCGCCACAAAGAGTGGACACCAACGCGACCGTGAGAGACTCGATGCTAGAGATGGCAACGGGTAACCATAACCTGACTCTATTAAAGTATGAGTTTAGACCTATTTTTTTTATGGGTCTGTTAATGAGTATTTTTATGACCTATTAGGTATCACGGTATGGTGACATTCTCTTACAATCCATACCCATTTATCTATGAGACCTCACAAAAGATATGACAAGTAGTTTTATCAAAGATATATAAATAAAGAGAGAGGTCTACGAATCTTACTCATTGTTTATTTATTTTGAACAATTTAGCGTTTAATTGTGTGAACTATTAGCGTTTGAGTAGTTAAATTATTTAACTTTAAACAATTTAATCATTCTGATATGTTATGCTGTTAATTTTTTTGATGTCAACTATAACCCGATGGGTACCCACATCCGTATGGGTGTAAGGATAGGAGAATTTTAGTCTCTATATAGGTACGGACAAGAACAGAGTATAAAATTCTAGACGTAGATGAGACATTCCACCGCTCCGTAGTGTAATGTACTCATTGCCATCTCTACGCTGCTGCTCGCCTAGGCATAGGCTTCGCTTTCCTGCGCCATACTGCCGGCGCCGGGGCAAAATTGTGACGTGACACACCTGGCGTGGGTCGCGGCTAATTCGATTTTTAAGACGCGACACAACACACCGCAAAGCGTAGTCCGGAAGCGGGAGCGAGCTGTCCATGACGCCGCAAGTGCGCGAGCACGACGGGCATGCTACCTGCGGGAGACATCATGTGGCAGACCGCAGACGCGCCAAGCATCGTGAAGACGTGAGAGCACTCCAACGTTGGTTTTCAAACGAGCGAACAATGTTCGATGGAGAGGGGTTCATACACGTTGTTCGAACCAAACCATGCGTGTCAGAGGAGAGGTTCGACATCCCAACTCCGTTCGGCTGAGAGTAAATCATGGCCAATAAAATATTTCATTTGTTCTTTTTTATATAACGCAATTGACTTTTTTATTAAACTTTAACTAACAATATATAATTATATAATTAGTTACTTAACGTGAAATCGATGTCATTAGATCTGTCATCAAAAACACTTTAAAATTAACACACATATATATATATATTTTCGTATA
>LAPY01000876.1:94951-110565 GCA_000970635.1 Eragrostis tef | reverse complement strand
CCGCACCTCCGTGCTCGCCCGCCGCTGGCGCCGCCTCTGGATGACAACGCCCAGCCTGCGGGTCACCGACTGGGACTCCATCAAGAAGTGCCGCAAGTTCCTGGACCACCTGCTCCTCCTCCGCGGCCACGCGCCCATCGACACCTGCAATCTCTTGTTCGGCGATTACTCGGAGAGGGATGCGCTCTACGTCAACCTGTGGATCCGGTACGCGGTGATTTGCCGTGTCCGGGTGCTGCGGTTCCACATCGATTGGAATTGGCACGGTGAGCGGTTGCCACTGGAGAATTTGCCGCTGATCACCAACAGTTTGACAAGGCTGCAGCTTCATGGTGTGGATCTATGGGATAGAACAACAGACTTCTCGGGGTGCCCTGTGCTAGAGGTGCTAAACCTGAGCGAATGCTGTCTTATATCCTTGGAGATCACATCCAACTCATTGAAGCGCCTGAATTTGATGGATTGTAGCTTCAGCTATTATCGCCGGACTCGTATTTGTACCGAATCTTTTTCGGTTTAAGATAGATGATTCGTATGGCCATACTCCCCAGCTGGACAGCATGCCGTTGTTAGTGACTGCATTTGTCAGACTTGGCTGCGATAGTCACGACTATTGTGCAAATACTGATTCATGGGGCTGCAGTGATAAATACTGTGATGGTTGTGTTTGTGCCCGCCATGATAATTCCGCTGTGCTTCTTGAAGGATTGTCCTCTGTTACGCCTATGGAGCTGATAACTGTTCCAAAAGTGGTATGCGTCCAATTTCAATCTCTTCTCTGTAAACCCTCAGTGTCATCTGCCAGCACTTTCTCTTGCAGTTTTGCAGTATAGAACTTGATCGCACATACTAGCTACCCATAAAACATAAATTAAACATTTTTCTGGTACATAAACAAGTGTGATTTTTTTTGAAGGATATACAGCAAGGGAAACCCCTGCTGTGGTAGGTATATATTAAATAAAGTGAAAGTAAGGTAGCACTGTACATAAGCCCCAGGGGTTAAACTGGGAGCAATAGCAGAAAAACAGAAATAGACAGCTATCTATACATCTCTATATTGTTTGTAAATGACTGTTTCTTATCTTCTGACATTCTATGTGCTTGTAAAGCCGTTTCCTTAAAGAAGCCCTGAATCCATGAATCAGTTGAGGGCCGCTCATTGTGGAAGATTTTCCACGCCGCAATGATGAAAATCTCCATGAAGAACCCCCCTTGCTCTTCTGTCCTTGTGAGCGTCATCATTTGAAAAAATTCTAGGTTGTAATTCCAGTTGATGTGGAGGCGTTGCCAGCATGCTTTGCTGAAAGGGCAACTAAAGAAGAGATGATAAGCTGATTCTTCCCTGTTGAGAGAGCAAAGAACACAGTTATAGTCATTGTTTTCTAGCTTATGTTTCTTTCTTCTCAATATGTTTCTAGTGTTGAGGCGGTCCATGAGCAGTAGCCAAGTAAAAAACTCTGAGTTTGTTAGAGCATTTTGAGTCCCAGATACAAATAAATGGTTGTGGCGGATGCACATTTTTGTAAGTGTATTGATAGAATCTGCTGGACGTGTACTTGTTGTTTCCCCAGACATAAGCCCACTTGTCATTTTCCTGAGTGTTGACTTGCAAATCCTGTATTAGCTGCTGTAGCTGTTGATACTCCTGGTGTGCAAGCTCTGATAATGGTAAATGGAACTGAGCATGGAGGTTGTTGTTTGCAAGAAATTTAGCCACCGAGATATTTTGATTTTTTGCGAACGAGAAAAGCCTAGGAAATTTTTCTTGCAAAAGGTGGCCATTCCACAGGTCCGACCAGAAGAGCACTGTTGTTCCATTGCCCACAGTACATGAAGCAATTCCCCTGAAAAGGTCACACAGTTTCAAAATATCCCGCCACTAAAATGAGCCCTTGTCCTTGGTAGCATGAGGAACTTTCCCTTCTGAATAATATGTTGCCCATATGAGATTGACCCGTGCAACATCTTTTTTATCGTAAAATTTATCAAGATGCTTTAGTAAAAGTGCTGTACTGAGGCTTCTGAGGTTTAAGATCCCAAGTCCTCCCTTGCGTTTTGGTCTGCAGCACTTTTTAAATGCTACTAGTGCTTTGCATTTAGCATTGCTGTCTGAGCTTCTCCATAGACATATTCTCCTTTTCTTATCAATGTATTTAGTGACTGCCACCGGAACATCTAAGCTGTAGTCTCCCTGAATGAGCCAGCATAGTTGAGATGGAAGTGAGCCTTCTCTCTGCCTTATTCATGATAGGGCCATAGTGCTCGACCCTTGGCTTGGTGGTTCCCATGAGAAGGCCTAGATAGGTAAATGGCAAACCCTGCAGCTGACATCCAAATACCCCAACTAGTTGTTGTGCTTTGTCCTGGTCTATGTTCAGTGGAACTATGCAAGATTTTGAGTAGTTCACCCTCAGACCTGTTGATTGTGAGAAGGATTCCAATAGTCCTTTGAGAGTGAAGAGTTCTCTTTGAGATGCTTTCATCACCAGGATTGTATCATCAGCGTATTGTATTATTGGGTATCCTGCATTGTCTCTGGCTGGGATTGGAAGTTCAAGCAGGCCCTGTGCATGAGCTTTGTTGATGATGCATTGGAGAAGATCTGCCGCCAGCACAAGAGAAGAGGTGAGAGAGGGTCACCCTGCCTAACCCCTCTTTTACACTGAAATTGTTTTCCAGGGACCCCATTGAGTAGGATGGAGGAGGAACCCGATGCAAGGATTTTTTCTGTCCACTGCCTCTAAGTTTCAGAGAACCCCATTTGCTGCATCATCTGGAGGATTGTGTTGTGTTCTATAGTGTCAAAAGCTTTTGTAAAATCCAATTTCAGAATGATGATTTCCTTTTTTGTTTGTTGGCACTGATGTATGTACTCATATGCCCATGCCAAGCAGTCCTGAATGGTTCTGGTTTTTATAAACCCGTATTGGTTTTTGTGCACCAAAGGGATGATAATACTTTGCAATCTATTGCCCATTAGCTTAGTGATGATCTTGATGACACAATTCAGTAGCGATATGGGTCGGTAATCATTGACCCCCGTTGGATTATTCACTTTCGGAATCAAGGTGATGAAGGAAGTGTTTATGGCTTGCAGATCAACTCTTCCCTGGAAGAAGTCAAAGCAAAGGTTGTAGAAGTCTTCTTTGATTATGTCCCAGCATTTCTTGATGAAGAGGCCATTAAACCCATCTGGCCCCGGTGCCTTGTCCGTTGGCATGTGCTTGACGATGTTGTCTATGTCTTCTTTTGTGAATGGTAGCTCAAGGCTGTCAAGATTGTGACGCTGTACCAGTTCTGTGAGGTTGTATTGCATGACTGGTTGAGTGGATGCCCCCATTCTATTTCTGTACTCATGCCATAAAATGGATGCCTTTTCATGATGTCCAGTGATTAATCTCCCATCCTCCCCTTCTAAGCTTGTTATTGTATTGATCCTGTACCTTTCAGTATGCAGCATGGAAAAACTTTGTGCTTTCGTCGTCAAATTTAACCCAACGGATTGTGAATCTTTTCCGCCAGTATTCCTTTTTGAACTGCAGCAGTTTGAGAATATGAGCTTTCAAAATTTTTCTGAAGTTGCTTTCATGTGTGTACAACAATCTGTTTTCCTCGAGTTTGTCTAGTATTTCGAGCACTTGATTGCACTCTTTAATTCGATTATTTAGCTGAGAGAGACTCATTGCCCATCTCTTCAGTACTCTCCTCAAGAGTTTAAGCTTTGCCATAATTCTGGTTGCCGAGTTGGTGGCTCTGACTTCAGAATTCCATACCAATTTGACCAAGTCCATGAACCCTGGCTGATCAACCCAGTAATTCTCGAAGCGAAATACCTGTGCTTTAGGGATAGAGGTTCCAATTTACACCATGCACGGTATGTGATCCGAGATTGGCCTCGACATTGGTAATAACAAAGTGTTTGGATAGTCAAAGATCCAATTTAGGGATGTGAAGCACCAGTCCAACTGTTGTAAAAGAGGGTCTTCTTGCATATTGCTCCATGTGTAATTCCTTCCTTTTAATGGAATCTCTTGCAGGGCTAAATTGGAGATGATTTCATTGAAGGTCATGATATCCATCATGTTTGCCCCATCCTTGTTTCTATCCTCCATTGAACGATAAAAGTTGAAGTCCCCAATGAGCATCCAATTTTTCTCGTCTGTGATCTGTAGAGCATTTAGCCAGTCCACAAAATCTTGCCTATCCTGCCCAGTGCGGGGTCCATATATGGAGGATAAGGTCCACTTGTCACCATTGTGTGTAGAAGTGAATGCGACTGTGACTGCAAACTTGTTTATTTGGGTCACTTCTCCAGTGAATATGGCAGGATTCCATCCCATGAGAATGCCCCCAGAGGCGCCGCAAGAAGGAGAAAAGGCAAACTTGCTGAAACGTTTCGGTGCTAATTTCTTGATAAAAGAATGATCAAAATTCTCACGCTTTGTTTCTTGGATGCAGTAGATTGCACATGCACTTTCTTCAATTTTAGCCTTAACAGCATTGCACTTGTCATCAATTTGCTGCATCATCTGGAGGATTGTGTTATGTTCTATAGTGTCAAAAGCTTTTGTAAAATCCAATTTTAGAATGATGATTTCCTTTTTTGTTTGTTGGCACTGATGTATGTACTCATATGCCCATGCCAAGCAGTCCTGAATGGTTCTGGTTTTTATAAACCCGTATTGGTTTTTGTGCACCAAAGGGATGATAATACTTTGC
Source organism: Eragrostis tef (assembly GCA_000970635.1). NCBI lineage: Eukaryota > Viridiplantae > Streptophyta > Magnoliopsida > Poales > Poaceae > Eragrostis > Eragrostis tef. The sequence goes on along the minus strand of LAPY01000876.1, from coordinate 105,843 downwards.
AATCTATTGCCCATTAGCTTAGTGATGATCTTGATGACACAATTCAGTAGCGATATGGGTCGGTAATCATTGACCCCCGTTGGATTATTCACTTTCGGAATCAAGGTGATGAAGGAAGTGTTTATGGCTTGCAGATCAACTCTTCCCTGGAAGAAGTCAAAGCAAAGGTTGTAGAAGTCTTCTTTGATTATGTCCCAGCATTTCTTGATGAAGAGGCCATTAAACCCATCTGGCCCCGGTGCCTTGTCCGTTGGCATGTGCTTGACGATGTTGTCTATGTCTTCTTTTGTGAATGGTAGCTCAAGGCTGTCAAGATTGTGACGCTGTACCAGTTCTGTGAGGTTGTATTGCATGACTGGTTGAGTGGATGCCCCCATTCTATTTCTGTACTCATGCCATAAAATGGATGCCTTTTCATGATGTCCAGTGATTAATCTCCCATCCTCCCCTTCTAAGCTTGTTATTGTATTGATCCTGTACCTTTCAGTATGCAGCATGGAAAAACTTTGTGCTTTCGTCGTCAAATTTAACCCAACGGATTGTGAATCTTTTCCGCCAGTATTCCTTTTTGAACTGCAGCAGTTTGAGAATATGAGCTTTCAAAATTTTTCTGAAGTTGCTTTCATGTGTGTACAACAATCTGTTTTCCTCGAGTTTGTCTAGTATTTCGAGCACTTGATTGCACTCTTTAATTCGATTATTTAGCTGAGAGAGACTCATTGCCCATCTCTTCAGTACTCTCCTCAAGAGTTTAAGCTTTGCCATAATTCTGGTTGCCGAGTTGGTGGCTCTGACTTCAGAATTCCATACCAATTTGACCAAGTCCATGAACCCTGGCTGATCAACCCAGTAATTCTCGAAGCGAAATACCTGTGCTTTAGGGATAGAGGTTCCAATTTACACCATGCACGGTATGTGATCCGAGATTGGCCTCGACATTGGTAATAACAAAGTGTTTGGATAGTCAAAGATCCAATTTAGGGATGTGAAGCACCAGTCCAACTGTTGTAAAAGAGGGTCTTCTTGCATATTGCTCCATGTGTAATTCCTTCCTTTTAATGGAATCTCTTGCAGGGCTAAATTGGAGATGATTTCATTGAAGGTCATGATATCCATCATGTTTGCCCCATCCTTGTTTCTATCCTCCATTGAACGATAAAAGTTGAAGTCCCCAATGAGCATCCAATTTTTCTCGTCTGTGATCTGTAGAGCATTTAGCCAGTCCACAAAATCTTGCCTATCCTGCCCAGTGCAGGGTCCATATATGGAGGATAAGGTCCACTTGTCACCATTGTGTGTAGAGGTGAATGCGACTGTGACTGCAAACTTGTTTATTTGGGTCACTTCTCCAGTGAATATGGCAGGATTCCATCCCATGAGAATGCCCCCAGAGGCGCCGCAAGAAGGAGAAAAGGCAAACTTGCTGAAACGTTTCGGTGCTAATTTCTTGATAAAAGAATGATCAAAATTCTCACGCTTTGTTTCTTGGATGCAGTAGATTGCACATGCACTTTCTTCAATTTTAGCCTTAACAGCATTGCACTTGTCATCAGCATTTATGCCCCTAATGTTCCAGTTTAACACTGTCCAATTCCTTTTATTTGTACTATCCATTGAACGCTCACATGTACTTTCAAAGTTGCGGTCAAAGACCACAAGGTTTCAGACATTCGTTGCCATTGTGTTCTGCAAGTTGCTTTGGGTGCATGTGTGCTATACGAAGTTATTACGCATATTGCTCCATGTGTAATTCCTTCCTTTTAATGGAATCTCTTGCAGGGCTAAATTGGAGATGATTTCATTGAAGGTCATGATATCCATCATGTTTGCCCCATCCTTGTTTCTATCCTCCATTGAACGATAAAAGTTGAAGTCCCCAATGAGCATCCAATTTTTCTCGTCTGTGATCTGTAGAGCATTTAGCCAGTCCACAAAATCTTGCCTATCCTGCCCAGTGCAGGGTCCATATATGGAGGATAAGGTCCACTTGTCACCATTGTGTGTAGAGGTGAATGCGACTGTGACTGCAAACTTGTTTATTTGGGTCACTTCTCCAGTGAATATGGCAGGATTCCATCCCATGAGAATGCCCCCAGAGGCGCCGCAAGAAGGAGAAAAGGCAAACTTGCTGAAACGTTTCGGTGCTAATTTCTTGATAAAAGAATGATCAAAATTCTCACGCTTTGTTTCTTGGATGCAGTAGATTGCACATGCACTTTCTTCAATTTTAGCCTTAACAGCATTGCACTTGTCATCAGCATTTATGCCCCTAATGTTCTAGTTTAACACTGTCCAATTCCTTTTATTTGTACTATCCATTGAACGCTCACATGTACTTTCAAAGTTGCGGTCAAAGACCACAAGGTTTCAGACATTCGTTGCCATTGTGTTCTGCAAGTTGCTTTGGGTGCATGTGGAACTGAATTTAAACCAAGCAAAGCTGAGATTGCTGTTGAGCAGGAGGTGCAGGAAAACTAAGGTTGAAAGTAACCAGAACAGCAAGCAAGACAGAGCAGACATATGATGTAGTAACTAGAGCACTGCTGCAGCACATAGAGTTGTTCACACCCCAAACCAGACCAGGGTGAATAGCATACAAAAGCTGACCTCACACTGTTCGAAATCCGACAACTACTCCATTTCCGACAGCGAGAGAGACTACTGCATCCCAACTGATGCAAGCAAAAGGCACGACCAGCAAAATAGGTTCCAGAGTTACAGGATCTCCCAACAAGGCATACCCTGCCACAAATTACTGAAATGGATTTACTATCCATGAGAAACTACTAATGCCTTGCTACAGCAGCTACCCTCCTTCTCGTGATGGTCACCATTTGCCTCCACGAGAAGTAGCTCCGTGGACACTTCCTCAGGAAGTAGCCCACACCTTTCCACGGCCACCTTCTGCACCTCAGCAATAGAAATAGCCGGGTAAGCCATAGCAGAATCTTTAACGTTGTCAAGATCAACTAAGCCCGGGAATTCAATTGGTGAGAATGAGGGGGAGAAGGATTTACCCTTGGATGATCTGCGCCTTGCGAGAGACTTGCTCCTAGTTACAGGACCTGAAGAAGCACCCCTGATCACAGGTTTGTGTCCATCCAACACATCCTTCGCCCTATCACTTCTGCGTAGCTTGCCATCTGACTCAGGTGTCAAGTTTAGCAGCCTCTTTTTGGAGATGATTTTCCGGATTGGGGATCTGTTGGCCATAGTGAATTCCTGCTGAACCTCTGCAAATACTGTCTCCTGTGGAGCGGAGTTCTCCTTTGTTGACCTCCTCCTGATGTACACTTTCTTGATAAGCTTGTTATTGATAGTGTATACTGCATCATCTTTCTTAGCCTCAGCCAGCGTGTGCATCTCAGCCTGCTGAGTGCCCTCAATTCTGAAGTACTGATTGTTGAGAGGAGCATGGTTGTCCACCTGTCTCCCAGGAAGAGAGATAGCTAGAGAGGATCCATCTGCAAGTGATAGCTTGATGTTGATCATGCTGGTACTATCCTCTGCATTGTTTACATTAGCCTGAACTGTGACCAGGTTTGAGTTGAGTAGCTGTTGCAGTTTGTTCAACATATACATGGGAAGCATGGTATCTGAGTTGCCGGCTGCATGATCATTCTCAGGTGCTGCAGAAACAAGTGGCATTGGACCAATGAACCTGACTGCTTCATTGCTTGCTGGAGGAACTGATGAAGAAGAGTCCGAGTACATCAGCTGCTGGTGCCCCTGCTGCTGCTCTTGAACAGCCGCAACTTGCTGATTCTGGAAAGGGTTGAGGTTGAGCTGCCTCTGCTGACCCCTTGGCTGTGAGAAGATGTCTGAAGCTGAGGAAGTATCCTGGTGCATGACCACTGAACCTGCATTTGACCCCTGGTCGCCCTGCTGTGGCTGCATCTGAGGGTTGATAAGAGGGAGGCCAGCCATGAACTGATCAGCTTGTTGCGCCACAAAGAGATCTCCATCAATGGGGTGAGGGTTCCCATTGTTCGCCGGCGGATCTTCCTCATCTGGAGGAGCGGCCCCTGCAAGATCAGAGTTGAGGATGTACACAGGGACCGTCCAAGAGCGGCTTTCCCCATGAAACTCCCTGCCTACTTTGAGAACCAAGCTTCTGGGTACTTCTAGTGGATCATCAATGAGCACCTTGATCAAGACCCGAGCCAAGCTCCTGTCCTCTGTGTTCCAATGCAGCAGCTTACCAAAGCAAGCAGTGATCTGCTTAAAGATGTCCATGTGCTTAAAGTCAAGCGGGTAACCCAAAAGGAGAATCCATCCCTTCCTAGAAAAAGTGGACCTATGAAAGTTCATAGGTGCCTGATCATGCAGGTAGAAATTGACCACACGGATGCCAACATGGTGTGGGTTTGTGAGCACTATGGTGTCCCTGTCACAAGCATTTCTAAAGCGAAAAATGCCAACTCCATAGGGGTGAGGAGAGCAGTATGGAACCTCTTTCCTTCTCTGGATCTCGAGATAGTCTCTGATCTGCTGCAGGAGCTGTATGGTCTGAGCTGGTGTGAGCTGCTCGTTGATGACTGCAATGGCATACTCCTCATGACTCTTTGGTGCGCCCCCAGAGATGTACACGTCCCTCCGGTTGCGCCGGTGAGGTCTTCCACCTTCAATGGGCGTCAGTGGTGGGATGAAGCGGTGGGGGTTGATGGGGAAGTTTGCCATGGCGGTTCTTGGTGAAGGTGTGGTGGAGAGCTGTGTTTCTTGGCGAGGAGCAGTTTGTGCGGGAGTGGAATTGGAGAAGCTGGTTTGGCCAGGAACGGGGGATGGAGGGGTAAGCACGTCGTACAGAGGCGCGTTACGGGAGCTATTACTGCTGCAGCCTTGCGTCCCGTCGAGCTGCGGCGCGCGCGGCTCAAGAGACTGGGCAGTGCCAACTGGTGCTGCTGGGTTGGGCTTTGGAGCCCATTTACTCTTGAGGTGAGCTCTCCTGCTGAAACATTGCCTGGCCCTGTGACCGTAGTTATAGCACCACCAGCACCTAATCTTGCTATAGCACTCACTGACAAGGTGACCCAAGCTCAAGCAACGGGTGCAAAAGGTACACTCCTCCTTGGCATGCTTAGCTGTGTGCGCTACAGTTGAGGTTGGCGGGGATTTTTGCACACTGCAGACAGACGTTTGCTGACCAATTCCCAAATCAGACTTCAAACGGCGAAAGATGCCACTTACCGGCGCTGCCTTTTCAGAATTTGAAATTGAGCAATTGCCAAAACGAAACGACACAGACTGTTGTCTGACAGGGAAGATGAACTCGCCCAATCGCAGAGAAGAACACAACTCAGAAGGAACTGATTTTTTCTTTGGAGAATCTTGCACCAACTGCTCAGAGAAAGAAACACGCTTGCCAGTGTTTAAGTGTTTCCTGTCCTTCCTGGACACCAGAGTCCAGCTGCTATCTTCCTCAGCAACCCATTTTTTCTTTTCAGCACTCCAATTGTCACCCCTCTCTCTCCAGAGATGAAAGTATACATCAAACTGTTTGGAGATGATTCTCTTAAGAGCACAGACAGAAAACCCAACTTGTTTGTTTGCAACCGAGAAGCGAAAATGTCTGTCTTGCAAATAAGTGACGTGAAAACCAGCAGGGGTGCCTCCAAGACAAGCATGCAAAGCCATGCTAACCGAAGATTCCGTGAGACGAAAGGTGAAACGGCGAAAGACAGCAAGCAGATGAAAAGCACCATGCGGAGAGGAGGAAGGGTGATGAACCGATGACCTGAACTTGGAGTGAATGCCGGCCTGGAACTCCTTTCCAGGCTGAAAGTCCCATGGCTTGACCAGTTTCGCCAACTGCGGATCGTCCCGGAGCTCGAGGAGGTTACCAGGGCCGGATGGCGCGGCCATGGTGAGAGCGCGAGAACGACCAGAGCTCACCGACGAGCGCCATGGAGGCGCGCGGCGGCATTGACGACGGCGGCGCGGGTGATGACGAGGGCGGAGCGAGAGCGTGAGGGCGAGAGCAGAGCACGGGGGAGAGCCTCCATTTTTTCTTTTGAGCTAGCCTGCTTGAGTTTAGGGATGTTGGATATGTGGTAGTAGATGATTTCAGTGGAAGCTGGATGTGAGTGCATGCGATACCAGGTAATAGAAGAGGAATAGGAATTAAGAGCTTCAGTCAAATTCAGCTCAGCTAGATATAGACCTTTTTTTAACAATAAAACACTAAGCAATCAAATTCATCTTCATTCAGTGGCCCGTGTGCTCATAGTTATTCAAACATATTCTCCAGAGTCACACTTCTCTGATGGTGTCTTATCATGTACTAATCACTTGCATATTTTGTTTGCCATTTTTTTATTTTGTATTTCCAGTATGCTTAGAATTACTGAGCTATTTAGTGATGCAGTTGCTTTGATTTTCAGTAACGGAATGCAGAGGATGGATTACCTATCCTTGTTGCATGTGACTCCAGGAGAAATATTGATTACAAGCTTGGAAAACTAGAAGGTGTGGCTGTTTGGTGTGGCGGTTTGGTCTCACCTGCATTGAGATTACAAGGTCCATATTTTTTTTCTGGATAAGCATCTTATGAATATTTCTTTATTGTTCTGCTAGAATGGACAGTCTTGACATTATGAATAACTAAATTATTTGCTATTCCTTAAGTAACATGGATCAGATGAGTGAAAATAAATCTTGGAATTGCAGGAGATAAGGATGTTCATCTTTGCTACTCTACAATTTGCAGGATAAGTGTACCTTATCTATTTTGACTGGGAGCACCTACTTCTGATGCTGATAAAGATTTTGGTATGATGGCAGCAATTTTTTATTGCTCTTCTGAAGACATATTAGAATCCAAAGTATTTTTAGCTATTTCATCCTACATCTAACATGGTATCCAATGCCATCAAGCTAATTACCCCCCAGCTCATGGAGCTTTCTTATATCAACAGTAGAAACAATAAAATAGTTCCCTGATTGCTGGTGGTGAACTGGTGATCCCACAAAGGTATTATGAGTTCCTTGGTCAAAACATTACATTAGAATGCAGCCAATAAGTGCAAAGGTAAATGTTGTTTTTACTCTCTCACATCCTGCTTCAGTTGCGCATATCTTTCGTCAATAAATTGCAAATATGAATCAGGCCCCCAAGAATTTTACTAAGATAATGCTTTATGTATTAGATTTCATTTGCATTATTTAACTGATATACCATCATCAGCTAAAAACATATAAGCTATCTATTTTATTTATCTGATGATGAATCCTAGCTAAATAGCATATGTGATTTATCCATGGAAAATGCCTATAATACTCTTTACAATGTGAAAGAATCATTGGTAATATTTGTTTACTTGATATATAATTGGAATGCTTTATTTTGTAAATGGGTAGGAATCTATTGTGGGGTGCGAGCAGAAGTCGATGATGACATCAGTAAACATTTTTATATTGGGATTATATTAAAAAAGGAAAATTTTCACTCTAAATGTGTGTGCTCCTTGGTTTGAAAATTGTATGTATGCATATTTCTGACATTTACAAACAGATTTGGAAATTGCCATGGCTTGATTTGGGGAAAATAGGATAGTTTATGTTTGATTTTTTATCGGGGAAATAGGATTGGGTGCTGCAGTAGAGTTTGACCTGTGGTGGGGGTGAGCTGTGGTCTTGTTCTACCAGCATTAGCATGTACCTCGGTTTCTTGTGAAAGAAATTTGCCATGGTCAATAAAAAAACAGCATTAGCATCTATTAATTTACTCAGCGATGGCATGATCTTTAAGTTTTCAGGATTCATTTTCTGCAAGTTGATGTTATGGACTGTTGCACTGGCGAGGTGGAATAACTCTACCAGCATCTGTATGCTTAGAAGCTCATGCAAAGACCATCAATTTTGACGGAACTTTATCTGAATGCTCCAGTCAGTCAATTTCATTTATCTCGTGACATTTATTTTGGATTCCTTTGCAACTCGCGGTCGGATAGCAGATGAATTCTGCTAGCGTTTTTTTTTTGTAGAACTTATTCATGATCATGACTCTATATTCTGTCCGATGAGATAGCAAGATTGTAAAATATGTATTCTATACTTATTAGCATATGAGCATGCAAATGAGGATAAATGAAAATAAAATAATAATGTACAGATGCATTTCCCTTCCATGGTCAAAAGTTGTTTTTTTTTTACTGATCTTTCTATGCCGAACGTATGTTTCAACCTATTTCTCGATATATGGAAAGAATATAAAGATGGTCCTAGAGTATAGCGATTCTATTCCTTCTTTCCTTTCTGTATATATGGCTGTCGTGGAAACATATATGTGGTAAATAGAAACATTTTATCCATGGGTTACTGTATTGTTTTGTTTCTAAAATCCTTCCCGGCAGTATTTCATCTTGCTTTACTCAACACAGGTGAAGTCGGTGATACTCTGCGTACCTGGCACCACCTTTCCCCCATACTTCTCGCTCAACCCCTCTTTCAGCACTACTAAAAAACATAATCTGTGTTTTCAAAAAATTTGTATCGGCGGTCAAACCGGCCACATGATCATTTTTAACGACAAAATCTCGACTAATAAAGCACGAGTTGTGCGACTAATAACCACGTACCTAAAATTTGTTTACCCTCTACTATACCCACCTTTGATTTAATTGGGTCCACAACCTCAAAACCTACCTTGATCGTTGATTCCCGAATCCAGCTCGCCGTCGATAGCGTCACGTATAGATGTCCAAACGGACGGGCCATAATGGGCAGGCACGAAGCACGACCGTTTTGGCCCGGCCCAAGCACAGCACGGCCCATTTAGTTTCGGGCCGGGCCGGCACGGCACGAAGCAGCGGGCTGTGCTTGGGCCGAGGCTTCAGCCCAGTGGGCGGCACGGCACGGCACGACCCGCCTAAAAAAATATTAACTATATTTTTATTTTTACTAGTTCAATAAGGGTGTTATGGTCTAGTGGTAAGTCATTTAGCTCGTAATTTTGAAGTCTTAGATTCAAATCTCCTCTCCTTCAACATTTTGCACCATTTTAACACTAAAATGCAACTATAAAAGCTTGATGGGCCATCATTATAATTGGGCCCATCGTGCTTAATGGGCTGGGCCGGCACGATTAACCCATGTCGGGCCGTGCCATGGGCTGACCCCTGCGCCCATGGGCTGGCACGGCACGGCCCACTTAACAACCAGGCCGTGCCGGCCCGATGCTAAATGGGTCATGCCTAGATGGGCCTGGGCCGTGCCGGGCCGGGCCGGGCCGTCCATTTGAACATCTATAGCGTCACGTCTCGGTGAGAGCCTCTTTGCATTGTAAAGTCTTACAACCTGTTACAATGAGAAATTTTTTTCTCACCCATCCTTTTCTGTACCCACACGCATGAGATGCATGGTGGGTTTTGAATCCCGCAAGGCACTAATCTCGCATCATTGATTTGTTTTCTTTTTTTTTCCTCCGGTCCTTGGCGGTGACCATTTGTTTCCTTTCTTCCTCCGTATCCTGGCGGCGATGGATGGCGATCGAGCTTGAGGAATCCCTGTCCCTGGCGGCGATCGAGGTTTGCTCACAAATTCTGAACTTTTTTTTTCTCGAACACACAGGAGAGCTGCGTATCATTATAATAAGGAGTAAAGAGTAGAGCCCATACAACACACACCTCTTAAAATATATAATTACATTCACGTCTTTTACAAACACAAAACGACCTCGACCCAAAACTTCACTAATCACCTAGGAGAGAGGCCATCAGGAAGGAGATTCCTTTTGCCCCGGCCATCTCTCATAGCCTACACTCATCTCCAGCCTGCACTAAAGCACCTGCAAACTAGCCGCGGCACCATCAAAAGCAGAACGGTTCCTATGATTCCAAATAGTCCAAGCACCTAGAATTACAAGGGAGTTTGGGCCCCTCCGCACCAACCCCCCTGCAGCTTCACTTGCATGTCTCCACCAAATCCTGAACTAGGCGGCGACGCAATCCCGACCTTCGATCGAGGATCTCCTGGACGCCTCCGACAAGGAGCGTGACGAACGGACAAACTGCACGCCCCTCGCAGTCTGATGCGATTGGTCTCGTCAGCGACGACGTTCTTCCTGGCCATCTCCGGCCACTGTTCTCCATGTATGCTTCTAAAACCCTAATTCTTACGTGTATAATCTTTATCTGACAAAATCCTTCGATCGCATTTAGTCTAAGGACGGTGAACCATATCAGCTCATCTTTCATCTTCGACAGGGATGGAACGTACAGACGAGGGCAGCTGTCAGATCATGAAAATAATGAGACTGCAGGTGCGTGTTGTACAACACATGCCAGTTGCTTCGATTTTTCGTTCTGATTTTTTTTAAAGTTTGCAGGTGCATGTTGTACAACACATGCCAATTGCTTCGAGTTTTCGTTCTCAATTTTAATTTTGTAATGTTCACTCTGTCAGGTGATGTGCGGAAACGTCAGGGTACAGGCGGGTACTTCGGGTGACGCCAATGATCCTGTTCTTAAGAAGAACCGTGCGGATACCACGGAACGTACTAGAAGGTGGCATGCGCGGCAAAATGCTTGTGAACCAGCTGGTGGGTGCTCTTCAAATTTATTTTATTAATTTCCAAATGTTGCCAGTTATTTTCGTTAGCCGAGGACAATAGGTGTCGTTGTTTCCTTTGATTGCAACATTTGCTGAGGTTTGGATATTTTTGTTAGCCGAGGATAATAGGTGTCGTTGTTTACTCGATTGCAACATTTGCTGAGGTTTAAATGTACTGTTATGCAGGCCTTTTAATTTAAATTTGGGTTCCTATAGATCACTCTCCTTTGTCCGATGTTACGAATCTGTTAACACCAACAGTTGGATCGCGAAACCAGACCAATGTTGAGGGAGATCAAGCTGAATGTAACAGGTGTGTTGTAATTCCCCCCTCACACCCGCCC